>JAQIXQ010000599.1:0-24729 GCA_034700485.1 Pseudosinella alba
CGGCGACCATGGTCGTTAGGGAGTTTACATGTAAATTAAATGCCCCGTAGCAACATGCAATTGTAGGGTACCCTTAACCTAAATAATTAACTTTGTACGCAAAAGAATTGCAAAACTAACTGTCCAATGTGACCAGTTCAGGTGAATGCGGTCTTTTAGGAATCCGGTCGATCCTGCTGTTCTTACTTTTCTCTGAAGCTGGTGTTTTATCTCCGGGTTCTCTTCCAGAGTCCGAATCTACCAAGTTCCATGTCGCGCTCCGGGGTTATAAAGTTTAGACTATCACTATTCTTGCCCCTTCCGTGCATGGCATCTTGTGAATCTCCACCTTGTCCTTCACCTTGATCCGTTTCCACCGGGAAATAATGACCGTGAGCCGCTTGTTCCACTTGCGGGGCGCTCGGACCAACGCCCTCATCGTCACCAGTGTTCACAATGCGCTCTGTTGTCGCCACAGCGACATCAGTATGCTCTCGCAATCCTGGAAACTGTGCAGCAGCGGCGGAGGTGGAAGTTTCAGGTTCCTGTCCATCCCTCGAAGCGTCCGGAAACATTGTTCCAAGAAGCTCCTCATCCGCGCCATTAGAATATAATTAATCTAATTGGTTAAAGTTCCATACATAAACTTTTCAAAAAAAACTAACCGTTGACAAAGCCACGGTCAATTACGACGGTGGCTGGTGTGGCAGTCAACTCCTCTTCCTCACTCTCGCTAATGAACCGGGGACGAAATGAATTATTATTGTTGGCCTCGCTGCTGTCACCTGCAAATTAATTGCAATAAATTAATTATTATAATTAAATTAATCCTAAAATGATTAAGAATAATTAAATTTAGATGTAAAAAAATACAAACTAACTGTCCAATAAGGCCAGGTCAGTGGAATTTGGTCTTTGGGGTAACTGGTCCATGTCCTGACTTGTCTCCATCGTCCAAGTTGGACTTCCACTTCCAGACTCACTTTCGGGTGGTAAATGAAACACGGGCCGGTTCGGATCCCTGAATTCACCTGTGAGTGCTGCGATAGCCCTATTCAGCTCTTCTGGACGATAAATGCATTCCACAGAATAATTAACGCCCCCTGGAAAAAAAGAAAATATTACATAAATATACACAATGCATTCCATGTAAATATTTCAAAATTTATAATTCAAACAAACCTCGAAACACCTCTATAGGGTCCGCTGGAACCCGTATCATGTACGAGCGGCCACGGATGATGGGATAAAGGATGTACCCCTTCATAAGCGCTCGTTGGCCCTGATGCCAAAAGTAGACTTCCTGATCCTCCACAAACGTTTCGTATATGGGTTGTGGAGCACTCGCATCATATGAGGATGGCCCCCCAGACGCTGCAGTTGGAGGAAGAGGACTACCAGGCGACCACTGCCTTCTATTTGAGGTACTATTCCTCCTAACCATAGTTGGGCTCACGGACTAGTAATCCTACTAGTTTTCCTTGTTTTTATGAAAGTTCAATATAGCACAAAGATTACTACACACACACAACACTGAACACTACTATGTATCTTCAGAGATAATGCCAAAGTATAAAATTTCGAGTTAAAAAATCAATTAAATGATTTCATAAGCGCAACACAAGCCACGAACACCTTTATCCACCAACTTCCCAACTCGCAATGACAAGACCGAAAAAGAAGCTATGTTGTTATTGTAGTTGCATCAGCATCAGCATAGATGCTTTCATGCATTGCATTTATCCCATGCTAAAAGTACTCGATAGCAGTTATCCTACTGTTGTATCTCTCGTAATGAGTTACGGGTATGGTTACTGCGTACGTGCTTCTAATTATATATTTTGGGATATTTAATACTTATCCCAAATTCAGGCAAACGTAGACACCTCGCCGGGCGTAGCTTAACGTATGGGCATACACCTTATGACGCTTATGTTAAGCTATCACCCGGCGGGGTATCTAAGTTTCGCTGAATATATAGTATATATCAGTATATTACGACGGATCACCAATGTATCCTTAAATAATTATAGTTTGCTTGCTTGCGTACGTGACAAATGCATGCAAGTATTTTTGAAATGAGGATTACGAAACAAATGCGTACATATCTCAAATGTCTCCGGATTTAAGATATGAAGACTTGACCGATATTTACCAAGAATACTTAATTACAGACGCCAATAAATATATGGATTTGGTAACCGGAAATTCAGGTGGAGATAATACCGGATAATTTGTAGATATGGTTAACACTGAACCTAACTAATGCTTATTAGCTTATAAAACTGCTTTTGGTGATTCGACTTTCAACTATTTGTTTTGGCTCATATTTGGATATATTTTTTGGTTAACATTGCACCCAGCATAATAGTTAAAACAACACCAAAATCCGGAACGTGGATGGCGATGGGGTCACTTCATCAACAAGTCAGGTAGGGATCATCAAGACCAAGACGATGATGATGGAAAGGGAACCTTGGGTAGATTTGGGGGAACACGAAGTACTGGATGAAGTGCCAACAGAGTAAGAATTGGGTGGAATGAGGTTTTGTGCCGAATTGTATAATCAATGTGAGATTCGCTTACCTCCCGACGCCCCCTCTGGGGCCGAAGCCGCTGGCAGATATGACCTTGGGAGAAAAGGAGGAAATTCTGCTAAACCCAATACGCATTCTAGGATTAGAGAAGACCAGTGGGGCAAATATTGACAACTCAGATTTTGATCCCACGTCACTACCGGCGGATTTGGTTCACGTGGAGGTGGGTTCTGGTCAGCTACTCCTGTATAGGTCATTGCTCATGATCACTGGAAGGAAACCATATTTGCGGACCATCAACAATTCATCGGCACGGAAATATTGCAAGCTCGAGCTGTTAATTTAATTACCGACAAGTCCCGCAAGGCCCCAAAGGGATCTGGTATGAACGGCGAAGAAAATGCTCAGAGTCCTTATCTTACCCCAAAAGCCATGGTCGGCTGCAGAAATTACCGACCCCTTCACGTGACGGGTTCCGTGATTGCTAGTAATAGCCTGGCAGATCTCCTCAAACACTGCAACGAGGATGACCCACCATGCCCCACCATCTTCGTGAACAAGATTGGATTCGAGTTGGGCAAGCGATACCAAGAAACCAGACTGCAGGTCCGTGCCTACCCAGCCATGATAATAGTGAGTGACACACTGGAGAGGTCCGAATCCGGAGACGAGCATTTGGGTGATGGACACCTAATGCTGAGCGGACTGCAGGTCAGAGGCCATTCTTAGCAATGAAGGTCGTAATCTGATCGAGGACACCCTGGAATATGCCTTTCTACTGGAACTCCAGTTGGGGAGACTGAGTCGGCGAGTGAGTGCACCACACCTGGACAATATATAATATAACGCAGCCCTATGTCTAATTTTGCCAGTATCTTTCTACTGCCAACTTGAGCTGACCCAACATGTCAGATCCATAGACCACCAGTCAACCACCCAACAAAGTGCAGACGAAGCATAATATACTTCCTAGGCTTAAGTTGATCTTCGGTGGGGAAGTGATGGATGTGACGAAAATGTCACAGAGTTTGGACATGGATGGAGGAGTATGACACTAATTTTGAAATTTCTGAATGGGGCAACATGAGCAAAGTCCAAAAATTTCAAGTCGCTCGGGCTTCACCCTCGCTACAGCCCTGGGCTTCTCTTGGCGTAATCTTTGTGTTTTGGAAAATCTCAATTTAGCTCAAAAGCGTCATACACCGGAATTCCGTCAATCATTCCCGAAGATATCTGTGAAAGGTATGACGGGAATACATCCGCAAGCACGACTCGCCTTGTCTTATCGGTATCCAGAATTCATATTTAGCTAAAATATGCTTTTGTTCCAGCCACAAAAGTGGACGACCTTGCGCAGGACGGACAGTGGGATTTCTGAAGTCCCCCAACGTCCAGGGAAACGTGGGAGTAAAGACAGTCGCTGAGAATAATTTTCTGAGCGATTTAGGGTGTTGCAGGAACGGCCCCTGGGCCATTCTTGCAACGCCATAGATTCGCCCAAAGTGACAGAATTCGAAAGATATTCGTCACTTATCTTTCTATAGCCATCTTGACCTAATCCTACATGTCAGATCCGGAGGTCGCAGGTCAAATACCCAAAATAGTAGACCATGCATAGTACACTTCCTAAGACTCTTCTTAAGCTTAACTGTGTAGCTGCTTCTATATAATCCAGGAGGTGTTTGGCTGCCTGAAAATTTAAGTAGAGAAAATTAAAATAATACTAAAAATTAAAAAGCCAGAAAAATCTACAATAGACAGATACAAGATAAAATATAATTGGTAGACAAATGACATACTTTTTTCTCACGAGGGCATTCCATCTTTAAAAATTTAATAAACGCACATTCTCCGCTCTTATTGCGTGACTTGATTTTCTTTGGTGGGGATTCAGAAATATCTGATGTCTTTCTTTTCATTATGGGTGTAGGCGTAGGTGAAAGAACCGAGTGAACTGGCTCCTCGCCCCAGTCGTCACCATCCATATCACGTATCACGTCCAATGTCATCACTGATTTCCTTGCGAGCTCTGCCCAAAGCGTTTCTTCTTTAAGAAAAACGCGCAGCGACACGCGAAGGAGTGTCACACAGGTTGGCAATCAATTTAAGTGCCGAGTTTGTAGCATGGGCTACTGGAGGAAGGCAAATCTAACTATGCATATTAGAGGCGTTCACGAGAAGGAAGGCACATTCCAATGCGGAGATTGTCCAAAGAATTTCACAGTGAAGTCTAAGCTAAAGGGACATATGGTGGTGCATACTGGTGAAAATAATCATTGTTGCGGAATTTGCAACAAAATGTTTTCACAGAAGAACACGTTGGATAATCACATGCGAAGCCATGCTGTTGAACACCCATTTAATTGTCGTGCCTTTGGAATATCTTTCCGGTCTGCGTCCAGTCGATGTCGTCACGAGCGGCGGCACCAGAAGCGAATGGAACCTTCTAACAAACTTACGGGGTGAGTGTGGGCGAATCATAAAACAAACCCTTTTGTATTCCTTTCCAAATAATCCCTATTGCATGTGATAAAGGGCAGACTTGGGAGGGGCTTGTCTTTTGGGGTAGAATGTCGAGTCAATCTACTTGATTCTGTCCTCTGACTATTAAATGCCTTAAATCGTCAAATGATGCCAAAAACAGCCTCACTTTTCTTCTCCAGGTTCACTTGACCTGGGCTGACATGTTGAAGCGGGAGTTTATCGGGCATCTTCCCAAATATATTTTTGCAACCCTCAATATTACCTAGCATTCAGGAGGGACTGTTTAAGTGTGGAAGCCTACCATTGGTTTTTGAATTTAAAGACGCATGTGCAAGTGATGAACATGCAAAGCTTGCAAACCCTACCGGAGTGTCCCTTGGGCAAATTCCGGAAATATATTTTTAAGTAGCCGGTCACGAAAAACACGGGCGGACAGTAGGCTTCCGGAAGTCCCCCAACGTCCGGGGAAACGTGGGAGTAAAGACAGTCGCTGAGAATAATTTTCTGAGCGAGTTTGGGTGTCGCAGACTCGGCCCAAGCATGTTGGGTCATTCTTGCAACGCCATAGATTCGCCCAACGTGACAGAATCCGCAAGATGGTCGTCACTCATCCTTCTATAGCCATCTTGCTCTAATCCTACATGTCAGATCCGGAGGTCACAGGTCAAATACCCACAATACTAGACCAGGCATATTACACTTCCTTGACATTGCGTTAAATGACAAGTGGGGCAAGCTGGGACTATGCAGGGCGGACAGTCGGCTTTCTAAAGTCCCCCAACGTCCAGGGAAACGTGGGAGTAAAGACAGTCGCTGAGAATAATTTTCTGAGCGAGTTTGGGTGTCGCAGACTCGGCCCAAGCATGTTGGGTCATTCTTGCAACGCCATAGATTCGCCCAAAGTGACAGAATCCGAAAGATGGTCGTCACTCATCCTTCTATAGCCATCTTGATCTAATCCTACATGTCAGATCCGGAGGTCACAGGTCAAATACCCAAAATACCAGACCAGGCATATTACACTTCCTAACCTAATCCAATCAATCTAAAAATGTGGATTGATTATATTATATTAGGTTAGGTTAGGTTAGGTTAGGTTAGGTTAGGTTAGGTTAGGTTTAGCGAAAAAACTTGAAAAAAAAATTCAAAAATAGTTGGGACTTCGAAATTTCGAAAATGTGTTTTTTGGATTCAGGATGATGAGATTCGTCGAGATCTGCAATAAAAAATTTTTAGTCCATTGGAAAATAAAATTGAAAAAAACTTGTAAAATTTTTTTGGCCACTGACAAGTGCAATCCAACCAAACTTATTAAAATCTAACAATTTCAGTTGCTGGGGGGAAGAGGGAGAATTAATTAGCCAAGCCAAACACCAAATACTCGTAATTATATGAGAAGAAACATGCAGTTTTATTATTATTGTTCTCTGTTAAATCTACGGCATATTTAAAAAGAAACAATATCCTCCTTACTCATCCGATGGCTATATACTTACTGCTGTGATCTCAAGACTGGCAGATATAATGACAAATGATAAGGATTTGTTTGCTTTGTGCTCTTTAGCCTAGCATCATATCAAGAAAGAATTGCCTACCTAACTGAAATAAATAATATGGGTGGCATATAGGTAACTTACCTCCTTATATACGACGTGCAGGTCCCATGCACAATTTAATGAATGCAATAGTTAATTAGGCTGGCTGGATTTAACTCACTATTCACTCTCATATTTCATTTAGGTAGATGATATTTGTAGCTTAGTGTATATATGAGGCTATCGTAAACAGCACAAAATAAACTTCAGCTTTAACCATTTGTCATTTAGCAAGCAATGAGAGGAGCAGTAAGCATCGGATCAGTGAAAGCATTAGATAGCAGCTTGTAGTTTAAAGTTAAATGTTTCATTTGATTTCATAGAGAATAATAATAATAATAAAATAATATTTTTTTACACCTATCCTGTAATAGTTTACGGGGGTCGGGTGTTCCAAGGAGTATAGCTAATTAATTTAAATTGACATTCACTCTTCCTCCCACAACTTGACTAACTGCGTCCGAAATGGATGTCGAAGCATCATCAAGTGGAGCCCAAACAGTCAGCACAATGTTGGCTTCAAGTTCATCCAGGAAAAGGCTGAAGCTTCGTGTGGGTGAGGATGAAAGGGCCATCAACTCTAATTTGATTTCGAAGGATTCTATTGGAAACCAGGTTGGAGTTGACGAAGGTCATCATAATAACCGTGGGGATAGCCTTCCCAATTCAGTTTTCTATTCCAATACTTCCCTCTTCTTCAACCAAGCTGACCCCCTCCAAAATCCTGTGGTAAAGTAGCTAGCTCATTCGACATCAGTATTCGGCCAAATTTTAAGTTCTCATCAGATTTTTATTCCGTATATTCCAGGTTCTGACAAATCTGTTTGAGTTTTGCCCACTTGAGGATCTGGCGAGGTTCAGATTAGTCTGCAGGGACTGGCGTGACCTTTCCCTGAAGGCCTGGCGGACATCGGCAACCCTCAAGTTGGAAGGGAATGTCCCAACTGGTGAGATTGGTGTCGGGAGAGGGGCTCCACTAAATCAGTTTATCAACTATATGGAGGGTTCAGTAAAGGACTATGAGAGGAAGCCATTCCGCAGGATGAGGTTGATCGGTTGGGCTTTTAATCCACAGGACGCGCAAATTGAACAGTTTTGGAATCTTACCGGAAGGTACTTGACCTCCTTAGACCTTGACAACTGCGACTTCCAGGATGCCGATGAGTTCTGGAAGATAACTCACCTCATTTGCCCCAATCTGAACCGGCTTTGTTTGCGTAACTGCTTATTTGGCTCGACGCAAAATAGAGATCACTCTGGTCAGATCCAGCTTCAGTACCAGGAGCCTGTTCGGGGGAGGCATGGACACCTCAAATCTCTAGTTATTTATCACTCTTATCTTCCTGCGTCATGGCTGGAATTGCTGAGCCATTTCCAATCGTTATCCTCTCTGGACGTGAAGGGTTCCGATGGTACAAATCAACTGCTTAACGCCATTAAAGCTATTAGAAAGCAGGATGGGAACAGCTTGCCACTGGAGAATGTTGACCTTCCCCAGTTGAAATTCTCCGCCGATGGGTCCACCCACGAGAAATTCCTCCTCATCCGGGAGTTAAACTTCCCATTGAAATCTGTGCTTGTGTCTACCGATTATCGAATGGACCTTGACGTAAATGTGCTCAGTGACATCCTTGAACTTCATTCAGGGACACTGGAAACACTTGCGTTGAAAGAATTTAATGACCATGGAGATCGGGATAGCTGTGACAGAGAGGAGTTGCACTTCCCATGCCCAGTCCAACTGGAAAAGTTGCAAACTCTGACTATTCGCAATCTCTTCTGGGAAAGTATTGAAATCCTCAAGTCCGCCCCCAACCTTGTCACCCTTTCCATCCTTGGGGATGAGGAGGGTGGGGTCAATCGAAATCTCCGGACCCTTTCCATCCTTGGGGATGAGGAGGGTGGGGTCAATCGTTCGAAAAGCTTATTTGATATTATGACCGCCGGGCTACTAGACAACACTGCCGTGCTGCTACCCAAAGTGACAAAGCTGACTTACTTGGGATGCTTGGGAGAAATGGAGAACCTCGTCACCTTGACCAAGTTAATGCCCAACGTGGAGGAGCTGAAAATAACTTTGATTAACGAGGATAGGGACCAGGAGTTTGCAATTGTGTGTGAAAACTGGAAACGGCTTAAGGTGCTAACGGTGACCGATGATAGGAGTTATAGTTTTGGGAGAGATTTGACTGACGAGGGATTGACGGGAGGAAGCATCCAATTAGAAAAGGCAGACATGAGGTGGGTTCACAAGGCGGTCCGCCCCAACATCACGGATCTGAAGGGTATACAAACTAAAGTTTTGAAGTGGCTAATTGTATTAATTATGTTGGTATCTCCCTGAACTTCGCTTATTTCCATCATTTGATAGACTTAAGAAGCTTCTCTTGTGGCAGCGAGGACCTCACAGGGATCTCCGTCTACCATGGATTCCTGCAGCTGCCTAATCTGCAGACCCTCTCATTATCCTCCGAATATGAAAGGGGTGATTATCCTCACCATGATATAATCACTAGTCTGAATGTGAGTCATTGATTAGTATTTTGTTGTATAATTTAAAAAAAATTAATTTATCTATTACACCGAGCCGATGAGTGGCTAACATTTAATTCTATTTTATTTTGCATTTTGTGTAGCCACTTTGCTTCGGAGACGAAGCCAGAACTGCCTTGCGGGAGAGGGGGATCAAGGTTAACTTTATGGAAAAGCCCAGAGGGTAATTAGCAATTAGCAATTAGATCTCGACTCATAATGAAATGAAATGTGTCAGCGACTGTTTTACATTCTATACATTCCAAATCCTTTCGGAACTTTTAGGTATTGATGCTGAAGCTGGCTTGTAGTGAGGACTGATCACATGCCTTAATTGAATCACTCATTTTGATTACTGTGAATTTGTAATTAGTTCCCTTCCGTTTGTCTTGTTGGAATTGAAATGAATTGATATTGTATTCCTTCCTTCCAATTGAATCGTAATTTTTTTTTGCATGGAGAAGCCACGTGAAAGTAAAACTGGTTTGAGCACCCGTTTACTGGATTGTATATTGCACAGAGATAAGTAAATAACAATTTGGCAAGTATTAATTAATTGACAAAAATTATGTTGAACCATTATTTTATTTATTATTACTTATGTATTATCCAAATTCCAACAACAAGCATATCCCAACACCAGGACAAGAAATGCATTACATGAAATCATCTCCTACTCAATATTTGCCGAAACTTGCTTAGGTATGTATATGAAATGTTCAAAACCCAAAATCACTTGCCATGAGCAAAAGACTGAGAAAGTTGTCCCTAACATTCGTCAAATAAGTATTTTTCATTTCCCTATCCATCACGCCAAAGCCTCCAACGGGAAGTCCCACACAAGGGATGGACTTCAGCACCCGCCTCATTTCCCTCCGCTTTGGAACCTCAGCCAGCCCCACCTCCCACAAATGGAGTATCTCAGAACTCAGCTCATGCACGCTGCAACCAATGGTCAGCTCCAGTAATAAGACGGATACCATCAATACCGTCCCCACCGGGAAGCTCAGATAAAAATTGAATGGGAGCATCCCATATCCCTTGACGGAAACGAGTAGGGCAAGCATCAAAATATAAAATATTAGACCAAGCGATACCCCAAACATTAGTTGGATCCAATCATATCCCCATTTGAAGGCCACCTGAAGCTCCCTGTACAACTTAACTTGCTGGAATGTCAGAGGACGCCTCCGCAGGTACATCAACAGGTCCAGCCCCACCTGTGCGATAACTATCCCAACCAATGCGAAATTTTTCGCAACAATGTAGATGGACTGAAGGGACAAGCTTAAAATTACGAGAATGGCTATTTGGACGAGAAAGGACTCATGGATTGGTGGAAGGCCTAATACTTTGTCAGAGGACAAAACTGTCAAAAGTAAATTGAACGGGTCAGACTTGAGGTAAATGTAGAAGATGGGCGACGCAGCAATAATGTTAAAGGTGACAAAGAGCACAAGGCTGAAAAGTCCGAACCAGTCCACGGGATTGACGCCATGGAGAATTTTATTCAGTTCTATAAAATTGAAACAGTTTGCTAATTATATGTAATCTTCAGACAATTTGAATGGAAACAAAAACAATCTTGTTCACAGTTACTTACCTGCCAAGAGGGTGAGCATCAAGCCATGTCGACGTGGAAGGTGTGCAGGGGTCAGGTAGCGCCCTTTGAGAAGAATGGCTGAATTACCCACGAAGCAAACCTCCCCTCCATACTGATACGTGAGCAATTCCATGAATAGGGTGAAGGGGATCAGAGCATAGCCCCAACTGGCTATTGCCAGTTTATGCTGCATCCGGAACAATTCGGGGAACTGGAACATGAGTGCCGTGAGGGATATGAAGATGATAGGCAAAAATATGTAGTTGAACAAGCAATTTGTGTAGAAATAATTTCGAAGAGCCTGGAAACTGCTTTCGTAACTCCAGCGGATCCGCTCCCTGCTAAAGGATAGTGGGAGGGTGTTGTACATGAGCTTGTTCAATCTTTGATTCAGATCAATGGTTTCGAGGAGGAGGGTGCTCATTTTAGAGGATTTTTGGAAATTGAGCTCACTTCGAGTTAATATAAAGTTAGCAAAATTAATTAACCTTAACCAAGGGAGCCAAATTACATGTCTGTAACGGATACCTAGCTCTAGCATAAGCGGCGAACAACTAACTATACGTGTAAGACTCGCAGAAGGTCAGATTTATACCATATTATCTGATATAAGGAAATTGAAATTAGTTACGAGTTTTTGCCATCTTAAAATTGGGCTGTACGAGTATGTATCACATGAGTATTGGCGATTATATTTTAAGCCAGCTCGTTAATAATTTAATAGGAAAAATTTTAAACCAGAGGAAGAAGAAAATGCTTTTATAATTCTGCTGTTGTAATAGCAGCTTACTTTGAAAACCGAAGTTATATGATCAATATTACACAACCTAAGGCCTACCTAGTCCATCGAGGAGCGATTATATATCATACGGGAAATTAGTCATATTTTTTATATAAAACTCGAAATATTATGAGATGACCACCGTCGATTTATCATGCTGGTATTTTCTATTGCAAAGAAGTTACGGAGTTTTCTGTAATTTTCTATACTGTCTATTCAAATCCACATATTATTAAGCTTATAATAAAAATCTACTTACTTAAAAAACATTCGGTAACTAATTACGTTTCTTAACTTATATAAAACTACCTGCTCACTGCTCAAGATACCAAACCGCCGTAGGATGAAGAATGACATGAATAATTAATAAATAAAATATTTCGAGATTACGCGAGTAATACGAAGTTAAAAGGGAATATTGTCGTACTTTTGTAGGAAAGCTAGAGTTGGCTTGTTTTGACTTCTCTAATCGTAATTGCGATGAGCAAAATTGCTCTGCTTTCTCCGGGAAAAAATAAAATGATGTGTTATTTTCTCCTGCAACGATGCGCGAATTGAAGTTGCCTACTATTTGAGTGTTGCGAATATGCTTGTCCATACATTACAAATGTTTCTGTTTTGACAAGCCAGCAAACCAATAATAACAGGTTAAAATTGTTCCAGTCAGTCCAATCCAGTTTTCAATATTTTGCAACATAACAAAAATGCAACTTCTACTTTCATACATTATTCATTATTCAATGGCATAAATGAAATTAATTTCACCTTGGAAAGCTAACCTCGTATAATTTATTATACATATTAGAGCTGGAATCAGACGTCGAATTTCAGACTATCCGACTTTTTTTAGACTGAAAGTCTGAAATAACAGAGTCTGCTCTGAACTGATGTCTGATAATGAGAGTCTGATTTATCTGAAGTCTGAATTACAAAGTCTGATCTGATCTGAAAGTCTGCAGACTATTTCAGACTATTTAGCGAACGTAATAGGTATGATAGAATTGGCATGAAATAACGATGTAATCTGACGAGATACGATTTAATTACCATAAGTTTACCAATATTATAAATTTTTGCAAAAAAAAACCCTTTCCATTTCAAAGCATCTGTCCCGTTTAAACCTCACTATAGTGCAAACTTTTCCAAATTATTAATATCAAAGATGTAAACATCCCTGGAATTTTAGTCTCCTTTAATTTAAGCCTTTATTCTATCTAAACCTTAATTTAAATTAAGCCTCGTTATTCTTTAATCCTCCCTCTATTTTTAGCCTCCCTCTCATTAAGCCCTCTTTCTAATTTAAGTCTCCCTTTATTTAAGCCTCTCTTTAATTTTTGCATCTTTCTAATTTACACCTCTCCCTGATTTAATCCTATCTTTAGTTTTTGCGTCAATTCAATTTATCGACCAGCCCAAATTTAAGCCGCCCTCATTTTGAGCATGTCCTTCGTCTATTATTTAAGTACATACGATATTTCAGCCTATTCCGTTAGCCTCTCTCTCCACGTATGGTCTTATTCTGTTTTGAAATTCAGACTTCAGATCAGACTATCAGACTTCAGACCAGATCAGACTAAATCAGATCAGACTATCAGACATTAAAGTCTGATCTGATCTGAAGTCTGATTTTGTTGAGTCTGAAAAAAGTCTGAAAAAGTCTGAATGTCTGAAAAATCGAGTCTGATCCCAGCTCTAGTTACCGAGGTCCATGGTGATCCTCACCCTTAACTATTTTTTTTTGTATTTCTCCTTCCGTACAATTAGTATTCTGCATTTTCCATCCAGTCTCATCTCCGAATATTATCATTAGCTAATGGACCTTATTTTCTTGCTTTAATTTCTGTTTGACCTACTTCGGGTTGTGATTTTGCATAAGTTCGAGTAAATTTTGAGTGAATTCGCATCGAGATATATCATGATGAATATGTACAAAGGTTAAACTTGATATTTCCAAAACTGGTAAATGATTTACCTGAGTGTATCAATGTTCACATATTGATGTGTATATGATTTAATATTTATTAGCTTAGAATATAGAATATTAAAATCACAAACCGTATATTTTTGTATGGATAAATTGGCTGTAACTGTAATTTTGTTTATTTTTCTTATTTTATATTTATCATATTTATCATTTGAGAAACTATTTACCGCTTTTTTTAGATACAGATCTACTTTAAATAAATAATATTGATGCAATCCATCCTATTCCTGACTGGCACAATTGATCATGAGAACATGTTCGAGAGGAATATCCACACATCGGTTAGAAAACTGGAATTTTCCAATAAATGAAGGACAATTAAAAAAGTGAAATAAGTTTCAATCCCTAAAGGCAATGTGAATTGTACATTTTATGAAAACTCTGTTATATGAATGAAAACTATTGTGGTAACTCGCTCACTTACCTATTTTTCCACCTCTTTATGTTTAGCTTTTTTATGGTTGCTTTTCCTTTTGCCAGTACTGAAGGTCATCTCACACATGCCGCACCGGTAAGGTAACTCACCGGTGTGGCGTCGCATGTGGTCCACCATATAGCTCTCCAGTGTAAACTCCCTTGCGCAAAATGGACAGGAGTGGCGCTCCAGGCTTTGGTGCAACTTTTGGTACTGTTTTAATCCAGCTTTCTTCTTGAATGTCCAACTACATTCCCCGCACTCAAACGGCCGATCATCCCTATGAACGTGGATGTGTTGAGTGAGACTTGATTTGGTCCGGAAACTCTTTTTGCAGACCCCGCATGTATATGCTGCTTCATCCAAATGAGTTCGAATATGGGTCTTGAGATCAGATTTGGCAAAGAAGGCTTTGGAGCAGAGGCCACACGGGAAATCCCTAGACCGAATTTGTTTCCCTATTCCCTAAGTCCCTATTTCCCCTGAACGCTTTCTTGCAAAAAATACATATATGCTTGAGACCATTTATTGGGTCGTGTGTATATTTCCTGTGATTGTTCAGGTCAGACTTCTGCCAGTAACCGATGTTACACGATTCACAACTAAATGGTTTCCTTCCGCTAGAATGACGCAGGAGGTGCCTGTTCAGACAATACTTCAGTAAAAACCGCTTGTTGCACAATTCACATAGAAATTTCTTCTCTCCGGAATGCACTTTTAGGTGTTCAGCCAAGTTACACTGAAATTTAAAGGTTTTGTCACAGAAGGAAAAGGAACAATGGTAGGGGCGGGCATCCGAGTGTACTCCCATGTGACTTTGCAGGTGTTGTTTATATTTAAACGTTTTTTCGCAAACATTGCATTGGAAGAAGTTTTTGACTTTAGATTTCCGTTTGGGGGATGGGAGCAATGGGAGGGCTTCTTTAACCTTTGATGGCTTCATGTTTTTGTTGAATCCTGATCTATTTTAGAAACAATTTCATCGCTGGTTTCGAATTTATTTAATTTTATATAGACCGAATATAACAAATATTCACCTTGGTGTAGTTTCGGCTCAAATGTTTTATAAGATGGGATGGGGATTATTATATTATATTTGAACTTTATGCTACTTCGACTACTCCAGTTCAGCAAAAAGGAACGTTTGGGCCAGCTCCATTCAGGCTTATGAATAGGGATTCATTCCATTACCTATTCCAAATTATCTATTTCAACTGACAACGAGTTGCCAGAGTATATTGAACTATTTTACAGGAAGAGGAAATGCAAACAACACAATCGGTTTTATCTCCCTTTTGGCAAGCTGTTCCTGTTCCTATCTGTGTGCTCTGTATATTTGTTGAGAACATATACAACGGACAAGCTATGATGCACTACACAACTTGCGTTACCTAGAAGTTTATTACAATCTAGATGCAGCCATATATCGATGAAAGGGTCACATCCTGGTATATCATTTCTAAGAAGGGACAGACTCTGATCGTGGACTTTGTTACATTTCCTTTTGTCAACAGTTCGGCTTCGGAAATATGATACCATCATCAAAATGCATAATATAAGATGAGTTGAGTTGACTAGTTTTTATTTGCTTTAACTTATGCACTGACGATTTAGAAATAGGAAGTATATAAGATTAAAGCCCATTGTCAGTTTTGAATCTATTTCAAAACATTCCTTAGATATCTATTTCTTAATGTATGATAAAGAATCATACCTATTATTGACTGAAATGAGTAGTAAAAAATATTTTTCCAGAGCAAATTTGTTTGAAACATTGATTTTTTTCCCGTTAGAATAAGGTAATTTACATAATCTACATTGTCAATAGTTGTTTTTACAAAGCCAAGACGCCGAAAGCATTTTTAATATTTGCCCCGGCATTCTCCAAACAGCCTTGACCAAGATAAGTTGGTCTTACAAACCGAAAAGTTTAACTTACAATTTTCAAATTACAGAATAATTACTTATATTCTGTGTTAGTTAGTCACTGTCACTGGAAGTCTCCATATCAGACAAAGACTCAGTCTCAGTTTTCTTTCTCTTTATCCCTTTCCTCGAAGTTAAATTCCTTTTGTCAAATTTCCTTGCATGATCTTGGACCTTATCTCCGTGCTTGCTATTCACATGAATTCGAAGATTGTGCCGATGAGCATATTCCTGGCCACATATTTCGCAAACAAAATGCTTCTGTTTAGAATGCGTTCGCATATGTTCATTTAGTTTTTGTTTGCTGATACATTTCTTGGAGCAGACGCCGCATGAGAATTCCCAAGTGGAAGGTCCAGAATGGGAAAGGTAGTGTGTAGTTAGACGAGGTTTGTCTCTGAATGCCTTCCCACATTTTTCGCAGACATATTTCCCGGGTACGTCCTTAATTGGTTTTGCTTTATGTGTTCTCATATGATTCTTGAACGCCCCCATACCCCAAACAGCCCTCCTACATTTTGAACAATCGAATCGTTGATACCTCTCACGATGTACTCCACTCATGTGACGCCGGAGTTCAGCTTCTGTTTTAAATTTTCTACCGCAGCCCTTTAATTTGCACGGATGTTTGTAATCTATCTCATGTTTACGACCACGATGACTTTGGAGATTGGATGCACTACTATAGCTTGCGTTACAATCAGGGCACTGGAACCTATTCCTAACATCGTGGAAATTTCTTTTGTGGTTCCGAAGTTGCAGAGGAGTTAAGAAATAAGCTGTGCAATTCCCCTGATCGCATTTCTGAGCAGCTTCTCCACTGGCCAGATTATCCAGGTTGTGGTTCCTGTTGTAATGAATTCGAAATTGTTTTTGTCGAATCGGGATTGATTGTGATGCAGGAACTGAATTGCAGATATAACAGGTACGGGGAAGTCTATTTGGAGTTAGATTCATATGCGTTGATAGATGATGGCGAATGTAAAGCAGTTTGTCGGTATACTGACTGGAGCAGTTGGATCGCGGACAACGAATAATCTTCTTATTTTTATCCTTAATCGCTGCATCGGAGGGGTGCACCGTGAGTTCATGCTCGCATAAATCCGGTGCATAATCATAAGTTGAGTCACAGAAGGAGCAAGGGAATTCCCTGTGAAGCTTTCGGTGATTGGCGATGTCCTCTTCTGTGAAAAGTACTTCGAAACAGTTCTCAACTTCACAGAGTGAATACTTTCGTGAGCTGCTTTCGGATTTCAATGGATATGCTAGGTTTGATTTATCGTTAGTTGGCAAAGCCCTTTGGGTTTTGGCGTCCACGTTATCAGCATTGCCTATGAATTCGTTGTTGGTGTCATCATCGCCTTTTTCCGCTTCCGATCCGGTTCCTTCCTCGTCGTCACTATCGTCGCTGCTAAAATCAATTTCATCATCACCCCTGGGCAGCCCGTCATCGTTGCCAGACTCACTTCCGTCTTGATCCTCAATTACAGGGTCCCTTTCATGAGACCGTTGGTGTTCCAGCAGTCGACTAATAACCGCGAAGGTTTTGTTACAAATGGAGCATCTATGAACTGATCGTAACCTTCTTGGCTGAGATTCTTCACTATTCAGTTTCGATTCCATGGGTTGTGTGCCTGGACTGGGATTGCTTTCATGGTCCACCGCTGATTCCATTTTTATCTGCCGGGTTTGAGCTTCCACAATAGGATAAATGTGGTTATTGGCTTGGTCCACATCGGAAATGTTTTCCGACTGCTTATTTTCTTGTTCCGTTGCGGACTGAGCAGTTTGTCGCGTCCGCTTTTTCTTCTCCTGATTATTCTCCTTCTCTGCTAATTTGAGTCTCCAAATTCTAATCAAACAATTGCAAACAGGGGGCGATTAGTAATTTTAATTTTCTTACGGTGGCCATGTACATATTTAGATTATGTACATAGTAGCTTCATGTTTGTCTGTTGCCAGCATGGGATGTTAATTTGTTAGTTTACCTATTTACAGATGATGAGGAGGGAAGATTAGCTTTGGAGCATATCCCGTCAGCCAGGAGTTTACTCCTAATTTCACGAGCAAATATTGTCGGCTGTTGCCGCCTGTATTTGACAATAGCATCCACGACAATGGGAATGGTGACTTTTGGCTTGGAACCACCAATTACTCCAGCTGTGGCTGTACCCGTTTTGGAATACCTGGTGAGAAAGATCAGGAATCGAATTATGATAAAATTAAAATAAAAGTCGACATTAGTTCAATTTAGAGATTTGTATACCTGGAAAGTATTCTGGAGATACATCCGTGTGATATGCGTAGTTGCCGACAAATTTTAATTTGGCTAATTCCTCTCTCCGCCATTTCCACAATCTTAAGGCGGACTGTATCCGGAAGTGGTTTTCCGCTAACAAAGCTTCTGCCTAATTGATTCACGGCAGGGTGACCTGAGAGCAAAGTCGTAAATGTGCGGGATTCAAGTTAACTTCCGTTTCAAGATTATTAATATAATAAACTCAAAGAATAATATACTAAGGATAATAAACTCCAACTCACATTTCACCGATTTACGAACTGTTGAACTGCCACCACCAAACAGTTTGTGATCGATGTCCTGCTCCTTCTCCTCCTTAATTTTGCGTCTTGCAATTGAAGTATCGACATCATGATCCTTCTCCTCGCAAGCAGCATCTTCCTCATCATTATAGTATTCGGAGTCGCTGCTGAGGGAGTCTACATCTTCATCTTCCTCAGGTTCGTGCTGATCTGATTTAAGATTGTCTTGACATTGGATTGTTTTTGTTTCCATGTCACTATTGTCATGTTACTCTGGCTCCATGAGCACCTCGTCATTTTCTGGAGTTGACAGGGACGTTTCAACGGAACTCTGAAGCAAAGTGGATGGCCCCGGCTCCACTGCTTCGTCAGTGGATGAGTGACATTTAGAGAGGACCAACCTTGGGAACGACATTCGCAGTTTTTTTTCTACCTGTACTCGGAGGCATTTTTGGAATAATATTAAAATGGGTTCCGTGTACCAAAAATATTTTAAAATTAGTTTTCATGAATAAATATTGAAATACTAAAACTGACATTTCCTGACAAGATCCTGCTTAAGATCGACTATCTCATCCGAAATGATTCGTCCACTCTTCTCATCTCCACTGTAGTCCAAGTTAAACAATTTCTCCCCAGAATCCTTTATCGTAGTTACATTGATGTTTTGAGAACCGGACAACAAGTTTGTCAAAGTCCACAATTTCCAGTTTAGGAGTAGCTCGATGGACTTCATTTGGGAGTAGAGTTCACAAAAGGACTGTGCAATTTTGGAGCAACTTTCACATGAAGATACCCTGTATCGGTATCGTTGATTGTTTGCCAATTCGGGATCTGAGCGTTCGTGCAATTGCCACCATTATCAATCTTTTCGTGGCCATCACTGGCACTCTCCACATGCCTATATATCAACTGAAAGAATCGTTTCAGCAATAGCTCATACACTTTCTTAGTAGAGTTACTGATTGGAATAACTACACAGCAGATTATGCAAGAACTAGACATTTTTCGCTAATAAGTTTGCTCATAGGAAAGTAGATAATTCTCACGTTCAGGAGGGCTCTCACAAAATTTCCAGATCCAAGTTACAAGAGACAATTTAAACGAGAAGCATTCAAATAAAAAATGATGTGCATCAAATAAAACTTAAATCTTTCTCTTGTGCAGCAACAATATGATATGCAACAGCAAGTATTGGAGTTTTCATATAGGTGGTTATATGTGCTAGGTCTTCTGTACATGCATATGAAAATCTCAGAAAATAAATATGAGCATAGCATTGCATCATATCTGCGTATAGCATCATATGATATGATGTGTAGTTTTCTCAGGGCCCCGACAACACTGGAGAGATATGGAGAGAGGTCTCCAGGCCGTACCACCGGAGGGGCCGTACCAACTCGGTTTCCTCGAAACGCTTTCTGGGTTATAATTTTGCACTAAATTTTTAGTTTAAAATTGAGATCCAAAAATTAAAATCCAACAAGATTTCCAAAAAATTTCGGCTCGCTTTGCTCGCCGACATTATTTTATTTCATAAACTTACATGTTTTGTACTTGAAATTATGCTTTCTGATCTAAATTGAAATAAAATTTCGGCTCGCTGCGCTCGCCAACAGTTTGTTTTTGAATAATTAAGGATATATTCCTGGATTTGACTATTGTTTTTGGCGAAACCCCATTTATTGACATATGTAAGACAAGTTAATATTTTGGCTAATTTTTCTTCTGCTGAGTTTTGACTTTCCTATGCCCTTAGTAATCGTAACGAAAAGTAACTTACTTTAATAGAACACAAAAAAGTATATTGGGGGCCGTACCTGCCGCTTCACTCTCCAGGTCGTACTTTGAGCTGTCGGGGCACTGAGTTTTATTATATAAGAAACGAGTCTCTTGTGCAATGCAGTTTTCACTGCTTGTTCATTGTTCATTTCTTTCTGCAAAAATTATCTCGAGTGTTACATGAACATACACAATAGAATATAATGAGCATGTGCATTAAACCGAAACTGCTAAATCTGAAGAATTTTTTCAAGATTCAATTTTTTCATGGCGTAGATACGAAACTGCTTATTTTCCAATTTCGGGGGGAAGGGTTCCCCTCTTTCTGCTTGTTGATTCACATAAGTAATTTCTGGAATCTTCCATCTTGCCTGAAATGATCATCCCTGAAAATTTAGAGAAAACTGATAGAGGTATTATTTTTGTACTCTATGATTCCAACGATCACCACCAGATTTTAATTTTCATGAGCAAAAATTTAGATTTTCAACTAATTTATGTAATGTAATTGTGGTTTGGGTAATTTTATATTTTAGACTTCGCAGTTTCGGTAATCTCAAATTTTCATATTTAAAAATTACCAGTTTCAGTTTAGCAGTTTCGGGAGTTATTCCAGTTCGTCAATCAAATTGCATTTACTGCTTAATATGATGACAGCAGTTGGATTAATTAATATTAATCGGAATATTTGGCGTTTAATTTGTAGTGCGCTTTGAATTATGCTTGAAATTTCAATTATTAAAATGTTAATTGAGTTTCAACTCCGTCCATAGTCCCCTTTGTAAACGGTTTATAAGGAAGTGAATTTTCCAGTAAGAATGTTTGAAAATCTACTTTTTAATCTGATATAATTTTTAGTTTACAGGTTACTTCTCGGTATATACAAATCTGTAAAAGAGGACTCGCTTTGTTGCATTTTATTTTGTCTTCAATACGATGCGCATAAATGAAACGACTTGGGAGTTGCTCTAGCTTTAAGTTATGCATGCAAGACTTCAGAAATTAGCAACAGGCTTCGCAAAATGCAGAGTTGATTCTATTTTGCAGCCTTGTACTTTTTGCTGATAAAAAAGAGGAAGGTAAGCATGAAAGTTCAGGTTTATTGATTACTAATTACATAGTGCCCGTGTTGGTAGATATGCAGGGTATATCCATGATGTAGCATTTGAAGTCGCTGGTTGCTTTGCCATGCAAAGCAAAGTAAATATAGTTATTTAGCCCAATCTAAATAAAATTGAAGATTAATTAAAGATTAAAGATTCAAGCGCTAAAAATCAGTTTGCTTTAATGAACGACAAATAAAAATGTTACAATTGAGTAAAAAAATGTTTTCTGCTAAAATAATTTACAAAATCCACACTGTCATTTTTTTTGTATAATTCATGTGTTAAATAATACTTGATGTGTCCAGATATGCATTCAAACAATTTTAAAATATTTATGAATTAATCCAAAGAATTCCTATTTTCTCGTGTCAACATCAATATTATGAATCATTCTTAGTCGTTAGAAATATTACAATTTACGAAATTACGAATGTTAAGTATATGCATTTTGTTGTTGTTGTTATTTTACTCCAGCTCCGGCCATTCAAATATCCGTATAAACTTTCGTCACAAACTGCAGTGGTTATATAACTTACATTAAATTATTTGTACGAACGATATGTTAGCCACTGTCACTGGAAGTTTCCATATCGGACTCAGATTCAATCTCAGCTTTCTTCTTTCTCTTTATCCCTTTCCTCGAAGTTAAATTCCCTTTATTATATTTCCCTGCAACATCCCGAACTTTATCTCCATGCTTGCTATTCACATGAATTCGTAGATTGTGACGATGAGCATATTTCTGGCCACAAATTTCGCAGATGAAGCTCTTCAGTTTGGAATGAGTTCGCATGTGCTCCTCTAATTTATGCTGGCTGATGCATTTCTTGGAACACACGTCACATGCAAATTGCCATGTGGAAGGTCCAGAATGCGAAAGGTAGTGCGTCGTCAGATGACGTTTGTCCCTGAATGCCTTACCACAGTTCTCGCAGACATATTTCCCAGGAGCATCCTTGCTTGGTGTCGATCCATGCTTCTTCATATGATTGGTTATCGCCCCAGGACCCCAAACTATTTTCTTACATTTTGGGCACTCAAATTTACTATTACCCCGATGTGTCACCCTCATGTGACGCCGAAGTTCAGCATCCGTTTTAAATTTTCTGCCACAGCCCTCGGATTTACATGGAAAGATACAATCCATCTCATGTTTACGCACCTGATGCATTTGCAAATTGAATGGACTACAATAGCTTGCGCTGCAATCTGGACACTGGTACATGTCCCTAACGTCATGAAAATTTATTTTGTGATTCCGAAGTTGTGGATCAGTTAAGAAGTAAGCTGTACAATTCCCCTGATCGCATTTTAGAGCAGCTTCTCCACTGGCCAGATTATCCAAGTTGTGGAAGATATTATAATGCGTGCGAAATGCTTTTGGTCCAATCGGGATTGACTGGGATGCTGGAAGGGAATTGCAGATATAACAGTTGCTGGCAAGCCTATTCGGAGTTAGATTCATATGGGTTGATAGATGATGGCGGATGTAAGGCACCTTGTAGTTATAGCGATTGGAGCAGTTGGGTCGTGGACAACGAAGAAACTTCTCATTTTTATTCTTGATCGCAGCATTGGATGGGTGGGCCACTATTTCATGCTCGGATAAATCCGGTGCATAATCGAAAGTTGAGTCACAGAAAAGGCATTGGAATTCCCCGTGGAGCCTTCGGTGATTTGTGATGTCTTCTTCAGTAAAGAGCACTTCCGAGCAGTTCGAATCTTGGCAAAGCGAATACGTCCCGGAACTTGTTTCCGATTCGAAAGAATATTCTTGGTATGATTTAGTTGGGAAAGTAGCATCGGTTTTAATGTCGGTGTCGCCTTCGTCATAGTCCTCTGCCGCTGTTGAGTCTTCCTCATCGTCACTTTCATCAGCTCTATTGAAACCAATTTGATGATCGTCAATGGGCTTACCGTCGTCGTCACCTGTATCTGACGCACTGTCGTGATCCTCAACCTCGGGACCGTTTTCGTGAGACCGCTGGTGCTCCAGCAGTCGACTTACAACGGCAAAGGTCTTGTTACAAATAGGGCATCTATGACGTCCTAGTAACCTTCTTGGCTGAGATTCTTCATTATTCAGTTTCGGTTCCATGGAGTGTGTGCCTGCAACTACTTCACATTTACTGGGATGGTATTCATGATCTATTGCTTCAGAAGAATGACGAGATGAAGTGGCTACACAATTCCTTGTGGATCCCATTTTTATCTTCCGGGCTTTGGCTTCCAATTCGGTTCTCCAAATTCTAATCAACAATTGAAAACAAAGGACGATAAACGCTTGTAACTCATTTACGCCCGTCGTGCATTATCTGCCAACATGTTTTGTTAGTTTACTTATTTATAGATGAAATTGATGGAAGATTATTCTCGGAGCATATCCCGTCCACCAGAAGTTGTTTTCTAATTTGATGGGCAGTTATCCTCGACTGTTGTCGTCTGTATTTGACAATAGCATCCGCGACAATGGGAATGACGACTTTTGGCCTGGAACGAGAAAAAAAAGGATTCCACATTCGTCGAATAATAAGAGTTTTATATTCAGTCCATTCGTTTATTCCCCATACCTGGAGAGTATTCTTGAGACACGTCCACGTGACAGACGTAGTTGCTGACTTATTCTAGCTTGGTTAATTCCTCTCCCCGCCATTTCCACTATCTTAAGGCGCACTGCATCCGGAAGTGGTTTCCCGTTGGCAAATGTCCCACCTAATTTATTCACGGCGCGGTTATCTGAAAGCAAAAGTCGTAAACATGCGGGAGTTGATTTAACTTCGATTACATGATTAATATGGATGCTATATTATACGGGGACGTTCTAAGCTCACAATTAACCGATTTAGGAACTGTTGAAACTTCACCCTCTAAAACCGGTCTTGATGCATGAGTCTTCATATGCATAATCATCGCCGCCTGACCCCAAACTGTTTTACTACATATTGGGCAATCCAATCGTTTCATTTTTTCACTATGTGTTATATTCGAGTGACGCTGGAGTTCGGCTTCCGTTTGAAATTTTTTGACACAGCCCTTCTCTCCGCATGAGAATGTAAAATTCGTCCCGTGTTTGCGAACTTGATGATTTTGCAGATTGAATGAACTACTATAGCTTGCGTTGCAATCGGGACACAAGTACCGGTCCCTAACGTCATGGAAATTTATCTTGTGATTCCGAAGTTGCAGAGGAGTTAAGAAATAAGCTGTGCAATTCCCCTGATCACAATTTTGAACAGTTTCTCCGTTCGCCAGATTATCCAGGTTGTGGAAGTTGTTATAATGAATGCGAAATTGTTTTCGTCGAACCTGGATTAATTGAGATTCTGGAACGGAATTGCAGATAAAACAGTTGCCGATAAGCCTATTTGGAGTTAGATTCATATGAGTTGATAGATGATGACGGATGTAAAGCACCTTGTCCATATAGCGATAGGAGCAGTTGGGTCGGGGACAACGAAGATTTT
>JAQIXQ010000600.1:0-24715 GCA_034700485.1 Pseudosinella alba
GTCAAATAGATACCCGACGTCGGCAACGCTGACTTGGATCACTGTCACTACGACTAAAACCGAAATGAGTGAGGATGCCATCGTAAATGGTTAAAAAGTATTGGAATTGCCAGCTCTCCAGAGTTTCTCGTTATTTCAGCAACGTCTTCTGTATGATGGATGAATGTAAACCTGGTTCCAGTTTGATATACCTATTGCAAAAACCCTTTTGTTTGCATTGATTTTTAAGCCGAATTGGCAAATCTAAATTTGAACAGGATGGACTTATCAGTACCATCGCTGACCATGTGCATTTTTTCTTATGATCCATTGTTCAACTTTAATAATTATTATTAAAAATTAAATTCAGCATTTATTGCGTAAATGAGCAAATGTGAAGGTGTAGTGGTATCGGTCAACCGCATCAATCATTCAGGAAGGGGGAGGAGGATTCATTCAGTCCATGAGCCCTATGTAAACTCGTAGGACTTACACAAATCAGATGAAATCAATTGTGCATGGATTTTATCTTGTGAGCTCAGTGCCACAAAGTATAATTCACAGTTTTTTTTTGTATCAATGAGTAATCCTTTCAGCTTCAGCATATACATCTTTGTAAGCATTATCTTCTCATATGATAATACAAGTTAACAAGTTCCAGGTTGCTAGATTAAATCAATCATTAATAGAACTGTTCACCACCAAGCAAAGCCCTTGACATAATTCGCCAGGTAATTCATTGTTCGGATTGTTCGGATGATACATGATTTCGATTAGCTAATTTGTTTTGCTAAATTTGAAGATATATTTATCACTAAAAATCTAACTTGCCATTTTCTGTTATTTTATAATAATTACATATTTCTCTTGCTCTTGCTCACAGTTTTATTCTTTATTACTTCTTTCAAATTAAATTATAATCAATGATTTATTGATTTGCCAATAAATAAATTAAATAACTCAATTGACAAATTCATGTGTTCCTTCCAATTACCAAATAGGTACTATAATGAAACATATTCTTCAAATAATTTTTGCAATTCAGCACTGACGGTATGCACTGATCCTATTGTTCATGTCGCCAAAACTTTGAATATCCGCAGTCGCCTGGACAACTCTCCCCATACAACCCGCATCCTCATGAAGATAAAAGCAGCCAAGCTGAAGCCGGAAGGATTCAGCCCGGTCGTTCATAAAGCTAGTAAGGTTGTAACAGTTTCTGTCACCGATCGCACCTTCGATGTAGTTTACATCCCCTGTAAATATGTGTATATTACATTATAGTTATTAGGACTGACTTTTTAAAAGAAGAATTTTTTATCTTGAACCTTGCCAATTCTGCTCATCAAAGAGGGCCCCGCTGTCGGCAACGCTGGCTTGGATCAGGGCCACGAAGAGTAAAACCGAAATAAGTGTGGAAGCCATCGTAAATGGTAAAACAGTTTTGGAATTGCTAGATCTCCAAAGAGTTTCTTGTTATTTCAGTAACTTCTTCTGGTTGATGAATGCAAACTCCGGTTCCAGTTTGCTTTATATATAAATACCTGTTGCAAAAACCGTTTTGTTTGCACTGATTTTTAAGCATAATTGGCAAATCTAAATTTGAACAGGATGGACTTATCAGTACCGTCGATGACCATGTGCATTTTTTCTTATGATATATTGTTCGACTTTATTAATGAGCTCAAAAATTATTAATTTTGTTATTATAAAATTCAGCATTGATTGCATGAATGAGCAAATGTGAAGGTGTAGCTTTTCTTATGCTCAATATCAACATGCTTAGGAGGTAGAACTTCATTGACGATGAGATCAGTGGCATCGGTCAACCGCATCAATCATTCAGGAAGGGAGGATGGATCATCCATGAGTACTAATGTAAACACGTATGACTTGCACACATCAAATGGAATTAATTTTGCATTATTATTAGACAAAGTTTATTTTACATTAATCCTTTCATCTTCAGCATATTCATGTTCGTAAGCATTATCTTCTCATATGATAATACAAGTTCTAGGTTGCTAGATTATATCAACCAATAGAACAATGTTTAAATGGATGGGCGTCCTTAAACTAGAATGGTATCGCAACCCCATCCAAAAGACGTTCCAATCAATGCAAGACTCGATGGAGGCTTAGAAACGGAAATAACACAGTTTGGATGGACAGCTTTCTTAAGGGCAAGATATCTGAAAGCAGGACTGTCCTTCCAAAAAAAGGACAGATGTGGCTGCTTACGAACTTTCTGAAGTCCTTTCGAAACAACTGCGGCGTTTTCGATAAATCGTTGTATTTGACCAAAAATCGCACGTAGATACAGCTCAAAGGACGATGATAATACTTGCACACGCACATCCCATGTCCAACTATTTTTTGTGGCGAGAATACAATTCCCAATCAGTATTCAATATTGACACGAATGATCGATCATTGTGTCGCAATTTTTTTTATTAATGTACAGCATATTGGAACTAAACTGGAAAGTGATTTGTTCGTGACTACTGAACACTCAGACAATAAAGGTACAGGAGCAGACACCGCGTCATCAAATTGACCACTGTCCATATTTCCAATTTAAGAAAGGATATGGACGATAAAGTTACTGACGGAGTTGCTACCTTTAACCAGTCCCAAGACGGGAATCTTGAGGGAAACCAAGCAGGTGTCCCCAACGACGACCCCTGACACAACAACCACAACCACAATTTGTGATGAGCCTGACAAAGAAAATAAAATCAAAATGGATTTTTTTATTGAGCATGTTCTTTTGTAAATTGGATAGGTTCGAGCAGTAGCAAGAGCAAGCGCCTTCATCTTTAAATTTTATTCCCTGCAGTATATCAGCATGGCAAATGGTTCTGTGATTGTTGTTAGTACGGTAAGTATAGTTACTCTTATCATTTACCCTTACCTTATCCTTGTCTTATCTTAAGTTTGTGAAGGTTTTTTGAAACTCTTTAAAATAGCCTGTCTTCGTTTCGTCTCCCTGGCATCCCACTTCCTTCTCGGCGTTAAATCTGGCATCATCCCAATCATTTGCGGGCTGATAACTTTGGCTGGGGTAGTCGTCATTGCCAGACCACCCATGCTAATAGGAGCGGGGAGCTTTGATAACCAAATTTTGGTAAGCTCTTTATTATGTGCAATGCGCTTACGTTGGGTATTATTCTTCTAGTTGATTGCTTTACCGATTTGACAGATTGGAACAGGGCTTGCCTCGGCTGGTATGCTCTGCGTTTGCATGGTTTTTCTCCTACTCCTCTACCTTCGGCAAACGCACTTTTCACTCCTCACTGCCTCCTTCGGTGTCTGGGGGACCATGCAAAGTGTGTTAAAATAGCATAAAAATGAATTATTATTGTTTGTCTAAAATATAAAGCAATCTAATTATTTGGCTTGTTGTCTCATACGTATGAATCATACGAAAATGTCTTAGTATTAACTTCATGTAGAAATCTAAAAGGATAAAAAAAAAACTGAGATCCACAGCGTGATGGACTGCGTGCCAAGATATGTCAAGATTTAACATGTAAGAAAAATGAGTGATCGGTTTGCAATATAAGCAGAACTAGTTTTTGCTACACTTTTGGTAGACAATCATTATAATATGCCCGGCGGATGTTTTGATTAATTTGATCTTAACTGCCAGGATAATATCTATGATAGCATGCACTGGCAATGACTCGTCTGCATCATTGTCCATTAGTCTAATAAAGTTGGTGCTCACGTGAGCACATCATTGTTCAATTTTCAGAGCAGTTTCTATTAATCTATTGAGCACATAGATACATTACTGCGGCATTAAAATGGTCACGAAAATCAGTAAAATGAATGAACTTGGACTGCTTACATTGTCATTGATTATGGAATATGGTACTATCCAACTTGTTAATGGGGCTCAAGTTGTAAGTAGAAACACTTCATTGTCTCAGCATATAATAAACGTGAAGATTTGAAGAAGTAACAACTTTTCAAATTTATTCCTAGCTAACGTTAAGTCCGAGGGAATATTCATACCCATCGCAAACATTATGTGGTGGTCTTCTATGTGCTCCAGGATTCTACTGCAATCCAGACCTCAACTTATGTGAGGACGCTGCTTCTCGAACCAACACGGACGGTGTTGGAGGACCCGGGGTAAGATGAAACTCAAAGTCATTTGCTGAATGAAAGTATAATTTGATCTTATGCCAAAGCAATAATTATCCGGTAGTATTATCTACTTTACTTTAAGCAGATCCAGGATGCCCGTCCATGCCGCGGGAAGTGTCCTGGAGGATTCTATTGTGACCGTGCGAGTAACCATTGCCGACGAAAATTTTTCATCGGCAGTTTTCCAACCTAAAACCTAATTTGGATAATGAGTATTATACAAATTAATCAAATTAGTGCTTAGTTATCCTAGGAATGGCTGAGCGTTTGGAATAAAATGAATTTTGTTCGCATTGAAAGTGCAAATGAGTTTGTATGTATCTACATCTTTTCATTCATAATTGGCTTATCAATAGTTCAAATCAACAGCCAATGAAACATGATTCACTTTTAGTTTCAGTTCGATGCCGGAATAGAACAATCTCATTTACTAATCCCCAACCTAACCTAATATTACGTTCTATCCTTATTGCGATAAAATCCCTGGTTACATTTGTGGCCATTCTATTCACACAAACTTTACCGTGAAAGTTGTTGCAACTTGCAAATTCCATTAAGTTTTTTAAATAATTGCTTGTTCACCTTGCTACAAAAATTGTAACTTTTTCGGTGGATCAGGTTTTGCAAAATTTTGGGAAAACCTGATCCACTGAAAAAGCTATCTACATAACCTACCCCATACATGCGCATATGAACTGCTGTTAATGAGGTTGGCACTCACCCATTACTTTCACCTGGACCAGATATGTGAATTCCCTGCAGTAATGAGCAAACATGTACAACTGTAATTAGAAGCACTAAAATAAAACAAGTTTTGCTTCTTCTTCAACAATATCCAGAAATGGGAATGATGTATCCATCCATATCTTTAATAGCAATCGCTCCTCTCGTAGGTGCAAATAATGGTTTTGCCAACTGGTTGCTTTGAAAGGATTTTCGGTAATCGGTGTTAGCCCAACCAGTTCCCGAAAACAATAAGAATAACGCGAATGCCAATTTTAGTATTTCTAAATAGAACAAAAAGTCTAATTTTAACAAGCATAAAAGACAACTTCTTCTTGAACTGTATTCTTAACCAGGGTTACACTTCCAAATATACAATCCATTCATTCTTGTGATTGATTGAATAACAAAAACCCAACCCCCCTCATCATCAAACAGGTTTTATCGTCTCTATCCTGAAATCGGAGTTTACTCCCACCGCACCTGGATTCGGCGTAAGGTAGGACGTAGGAAATGACACAAGTATAAATATATTTAAGTATGACAATCTCTAAGCAAGTCTCATTCATCCGTCGCGTCTCATCAGATTAGAAACGCCTGTCATTTTGAGGTTTGAAGTAGGATGGCCGATAATCATTTCATTTCATTGCTTTCCTTTCTAGTCATTTTGATCATTTACCTTAATTCGGGAAATGGTGTGGACGCGCATGCAGTCGTGAGTCAAATTACTTTAAAGACATATTTCAGATCATTTTCGTTTTTTTTTTCTATTTCATTATATTTTTATTTAATTTTTATTTCTGATCTAGCATCGTGGATGGGCTTGGACATCCACAACAACATCAAGACCTGTTGTGAAGCATTGTCCTCCGGGAATGTATTGGAGCTTGGTCTTTGAGCGATGCTTGTACAAAAATTACAATTATAATCAGGGGAGGTTCACCTCAACGCATCGACCGTTGGTAAATATGTCAATAATTGAGCTATGACTCAATAAAGTCCGATCTTTATTTCCAATATTTCATTCATAAATTAATTCTTCAATTAAGAACAACGGATGGGAATGGACATCAACATCCACCACCACAGCAGCAAGCAGAGCTAAAGGATCTGTTTGCCCTCGTGGCTTATATTGGAGCGATGTCCTTCAGCGATGCTGGGAGTTTGGGTCGGCTCACATAACTGCCAGTGAAGAGGCGCTAATTGGACAAGCGGGGAAAGAGGTAGATGCAACTACAGCAAAGAAAATAAACATTTTATTTATTTTGACGGATCTAAATTTCATCTAACGTATTTTTATCTTCTCAAAGAACAATGGATGGCGGTGGATGTCATCCACAACAACCTCAACACCGAGACCGAGACAGAACGGGAAGGATGTCTGCCCTGAGGGACAATATTGGTACCTGGGGGAGTGCCATTCAGTTACTTACGCATCACCAGGAGTGGGTGAAAATGGAAATCTTAATATAAGTAACTTTATTAATTAAATCGTATTATCTAAATAACTGAATTGGTTATGTGAGCGCAGCTAGTTTATGCCTCATCCGGATGCCAAGGAGGATGTGGCCGAGGATCATATTGCGACCGAGCAAGGGACGAGTGCCGCAGCCGGAGAAGATTTTATGCGGTTGGGGTTTAAATAAATTTTGAGTTTGGATTGTCTTATTGATAAATATGAACAACAGCAATGAGTTTAAATAAATAGGTAATATGACCTAATTTTGATTTAAATGCTTGACAAAATATGAAATCATTTGTTGCCACCCACATAATAGCTTCCAAAGAATTGTTCCAGTTATCTCATTTTGGGTTTTGTATTAAGTAGTACTACTTCCGCTTTTCCCAAATCCCCAATATTTATGCATCCATTCCCATCTCAAGTTGAGTTGTAATATGCTGAGTGAGTGCTGAAAATATATTGTCGAGGAGTTTTACACCATACACCACGTGTTGTGTTACTGCATGTTCATATTGGCCTTTATCATATCATTTTTATCTACAATTTCTTCTGGATAGAGCAGGAGCATGGCAGCAACCTTTACTTCTTACCTTTCACTTGGGATCTCCCTTTGTCTGCTTTGTGAAAATGGAGTTGACGCTAATGCTATTGGTGTTGTGAGCTACAACCTAAATATTTTATATCGTAAATTTTTTTAAAAATTATATATATAGCTCATATTACTTGTATAAAGTAATACAGTAATTGCATTGATTACACGAGCCGGCAGCCACGAGTTCAAATGTGAAGCGCAAATGTCCCGAAGGATTTTATTGGTGCATAGTTCATCAGCGATGTCTGCACTTAAATTACAATTCTGAAAATGCAAATATAAAATTAGAAACTACTCCACAGTCAATGGTAAACCAAAACCCTGTTGATAAAATTAGTAACCGCAAAAATATTTGTAACATCTTTTTATCCTTCGGTGAACAGGAAATTAAGGACGGTGGATGGGGATGGACATCCCTGGCAGGAGCATTAGAACCTAAACTAATGCTTGTTTGTCCCCGTGGCTTCTATTGGAGAGATGATCTTCAACTATGCTTGTATTTAGATTATGCAGGAATTAACTCGGACTATTATGGAGGGCCGTCGGTAAGTAAACTCTTGTAAAACGAATCGACAATGAAAAAATAGATCAATCGTCTTAAGCTAACTCAATTTGTATGCTTAAAGTTTGTTTACACCATCCCATGTGGAGGGAGATGCGGAAGAAGGTTATTTTGCGACCGAGCAAGGAATGAATGCCGTCGGAGGGAAATTTAAGCAATTCTGTTAATCGATCGTTATTTGGTCAACTGTAATAAATTAAATTAAACTCTGTTAAATCATAGGCGTTTTTATTTTTGTTTCATATTTAATAAGATCATCCTCACCTCTCATGACTTGTAATTTTCATGTCATCCCCATCCATCCAGATATGGCAATGTTATATTGACTGGGTGGGCAGTCATATACATATCATACAGAGTTGAGTATTTGTGGTGGTGTGTTTTTGCTTGCTTTTTGGATGCTTAGCCTCACTAACCAAAACTCAAAGCCCATACAAAAGCGGAGCATCCAACCCAGAAATGTAAGCATCCAAAATTGAAAGGCTGCGTGCAGTCAATCGGCATCGTGAACCAGCTCGCATCTTTGAAGACTCGGCACAAGCTATAATAAGCTATCGTAGTATTTTGGTTAGTTGAAGCAAAACGTTTGATAGGAAATGGAGCCCCAGAAGACAGGCACCATGTGGACCTGCCAGCAGGAGTTATTTTTTACCGAATGGCTACTGGGAAAAACTGGCACGCGTATCCAAGACAAGGAGACATGGGAAGAAGGTCGTGGTGCTGTCAAGGCAAAATATGTAAGGGAGTAATAGTCATTTTCTAATCTAATAATAATTGTAGCAGATTCCACTCCGGAAGATTGCTATGATTTTATTTTGGTTACAGTTTTTGTTAAGTTTTTTGGTCTATTATTAATGTGTGCTTTTGGAATTTTGATTTGCTTTCTTCAAGGGTCAAGATATGCCTGTCCTGGCCCTCATGTGGCGTTGGTTAACAGAGATTGAGTGCAGGCCTGAGTACAAAATTGGAATAAAGGTGTCCACCGAAGACGTAATCCCGTACGGGAGTGAAGAGCCAATTTCGGAAGACGGGATAAGGAAGGCTAATGAGTGGTTGGCGCGCTATCAAAAGGAGTATGGGGAACGTATATCCTCTCCATACGCTATCGAATATCCGGTTGGCCGGAATTGTAGTGGCAGGGTAAAAGCATGTATCACTTTGGGTAGTGCCTACAACGGTAGACTTTTTGAGGGTCAGACCTTCTACCTCCCAAGGGCCAGTAGCAAGTCGTTGCTAGAAGAATGGGACAAGACTTCTACTGACGAGATTCTGATTAAGATGCATGGCGGAACTATCACACCGAGAGAGTCGGACATTGACAAGTCTACAATTGTTCTGGCCACAGCCGATCCAGAGGAAGTACTGTTGAAGCTGCTGATTTGGCACAAGGCGAATATTTATGAACCATCCATTGTTCGTCATTGTGTGAAGGAGGGGAAAGGGATTGACGATGATGTCAAACAGAAATTTGGCTACTCGTTCCCGTTTCCAGTATACGGACTATACGGTAATGCGTCATAATTTATCTTACGCATACATGTGCTACTTTGCATCCTTGCTGATTAAGCCCATGTTAATAATGTGGCACCAATAATAATGTTTTTGCTTTTATAGATAATTTTCCATGGGCGTATGACAATGACGGATCGTAATCCTGATCATTTGAAGTTGTCACCAGAATTAGTGGAACACAATTATTATACAACATTTATTATTATTTCATTTATCTGTTAATCATAAATATTCAATAATAGTGCTCTAATTTGTATTAAACAATTTGCAAATAGATATAACAATTTTAAGGTTTGTGCACATTAAAAAAATGTATGTGAAAAACTTGGCCTTGCTCAAATCGAATTAAACTCTGTCACATCATAGGGATTTTTATTTTTGTTCATTTATACAAGTCTCATACATTATGAAAAAAAATGAAAATTAATTTTACATGAGAAGATAATAAATTCTGAACAGTTACCTCATCAAAGCCAAATTGTTCTGAAGTGCCTTTCGCACGCGACAAACGGACTTAAGCTAAATAAAACTTAAAACTCTTCTCACGTGACAATGACAATAAAGCTTTACAAAGCCAATATACCAATATTGCACACACGCATCTCCGAATTTTCCTATTATTTGCTAGTTTTAAATTATCAGTTAGTATGCTACCTACATTGATCCACGATTGATAAAATGAAATTGCATAAAAGAAAAAAATCGTGACCAGTGATTACATCACTCTCCACTCATACGAGGAAACTAACCGAGAAGGAGACTATACTTCATCACACAGTTTTATCGAATAAATTTATATCTGCAGGAAAATATGGGAGATGTAGTTAAGATGGAAACTGTTAGTGCTAAGCGGTTGCAAGAAGAAAATCATATGGGGACGCAGGATGAGGCGCCTTTAACGGCTACTCTGTCAATAATGGAGATGTCCGATCAATACGAAGTAGATAACAGAAGGACCAAAAAGGAAATCTCCCAAAGTTTTATGGGAACCGTCCATATGCAATTACAGCGAACTGTGAATGTGAAGGATGAAAAGGCCAAGTTAGAATTGAAGGAACTAACTGTAAGAGGGATTAATCAGAGTAAGTCCGGTGATGACTACACTGCCAGCAACAACAACAATGTTGAGGAGAATGGAATAGAAAGTGAACTAAATGATAAGGATGAAAAGAAGCTGACAAACGAGCGCACAGGATGGCGGCGATATATCGGGATCATTTTTGCCCTTTGTTCCAGTATAATGTTCACACTGATAATATTGATTGTGAAGTCACTCCCGAGGTATACACCTTACACAACGACCTTTTGGAGGTATCTGGGGGCGTTGGTTCCAGCTATTCCTTTAATGTTTTATTTACGGGTTATCAAAAAGGAAATGATTTTTGATATGATGTTCCCCATCACTGCACCGGGGCATCCCAAGACGCTATTTCTTCTTTTTGTGAGCCAGATACATATATTTCTTACCAATATTGATAGAAGAAGATTACTTGCAATTTTAAATAATAATTATACTCTTAACGATTTAAATACAGCTACGCGTATTAACCGGAACGAGTGCCTTTATACTTCAGTGTTATTCCTTGCACTATATTAGTATGGCGGACAGCACTGTGATAGCTGTCAGTACGGTGAGTAGAGTACAATGACCTGTGACCTTGAACACGCATTATCAACATTATCCTATTTAGATCCTTAGAAATTTTTTCTATATGACTTGAGCAGCCTGTCTTCATCTCTTTGGCGTCCCACTTCCTTCTTGGCGAGAAGTCCGGCTTCATCCCAGTCATGTGTGGGGTGATCACGCTGGGCGGGGTGGCCATCATCACAAGACCACCAATCTTGACCGGAGCGGGGAGCTTTGATCACAAAACTTTGGTAATATTTTCATGACAATAAACCTGCGGTAAGCCATTTGACATTGAAGCCATATAATTATTTGCTGATTTGACAGATTGGGACAGGACTAGCGACTGGGTGCATGTTCTGCATTGTCATCTCATTCATCCTCCTCCGCCACTTCCGCCAGATGCATTTCTCGGTCACCATTGCCTTATTTGGTCTGTGGGGGACTATCCAGAGTCTGGCGTTATCCGTCACAGTTTCTAAATTTCAGATTCCCGAAGGTTCCCAGCATTGGTGGATGGCTTTAGCCCTGACCGTTTGTGCTTTTCTCGAACAAATATTTATCACACTGGCATTCAAATACGAGCAGGCCGGGATATGCTCCCTGTGCCGAAGTTGTGATGTTCTGTTTGCCTTTTTGTGGCAATTTATTTTCCTTGGGGAGGTTCCAGATCATTTGAGTTTGATTGGGGGAGGAGTCGTCATATTTGGGGTGCTGGTAGCTACACTTCGAAAGTATTTGATGGAGTTGCCGGAAGACAACCGAATTAAGAAAAGGTTCTGGATTTTGCTAGCGTAAAGACTATAACAAGAAGGGGAAGTGTCAAATGCTATTTTGGCAGATAATTTAGAACATTTCTCATTCATTTCCATAAATTGGAATTCCCACTTAAAAACCAAACCTGGTTGGTTATAAACAAAATTGTGTTAATAACTTTAATAATTAATAAGCTATCTTGGAATTATTGAATATGTTACGAGAACCAACTTTCCCAGCCTATATCATTATAATTTTCCTCATCCTTTCCTATCACCCCGTTTCATGTAAATGCAGAACATGCAACTAGCTCAAGTCAGTAAACAACTTTTTAGCATAATAATTACTTCCGGTTTCTCGAATTTAAATAATTGGGCAAAATCACCAAGCCCGCTCCTGTCTTTGATTATTGACTACCAAATACCAATTAAATCGATTTATCTTTCAATTGGTGTGACAAAAACAGGCTATTTTGAGAATAATATATTTAATGGCTTCATTGAGCTTGATGGGAACGTGTTGCTGCTCAACCGCTTCAAATTCCTTTCCCAACCAAGTAGTAAAATTTTCCCTTGCTGAAATAAAGTTCCAAAGTTAACAAGTTAATAAAATGCTCAACGTAATGTGCCCATACATCCGGTTCCATCTTGGGATGCTGGCAAAATCCCGCCTCATTCCATATGAATGGCTCCCGGACTCTCCCTTCCAACTGTGATCACCTCCAGGAAAAAAACTGTTTTCTTACAAACTGAGCCTCTTCATTCACGCAATATATACCAGCACGACCCTGTTCAATTACCTTCTTAAAGTGGATGGCATGACCGTGACCCAGGTTGCAATATGCTTGATGTTCATTGGAATGATCTCCATCGACTTGATGTTCCGGCTGAATATGATCTTCCAGCAGGAGGGACTTATCCATCTAATGCGTTCCTTTGGAAGCTTTGAAATGCTGAGCCGTGTTGGTAATGACCAGTTGTATTTATTTGTACTAACGTATAGCATAATAGGCTAATTGTATTGTCATTGTCATATTTCCCCGGAAACAGATCCAGCAAGGGTGAACCATTCCGTGACAAAATTGGTCCAACTGACTGGTCTCGTCATTAGTTGTGCACTTCCAGTCCTGATCGGAGCAATCCTGTACATGGAGCCGTTGATGCCGCCCTTCTTGGGCTCCTTGCTCCTCCAAGGAGCAAGGAACTCCTCCTGTTCCCAATGTTCCCCTCTCATGTTTCTCCGAATCCCAGTCATCCTACTTGAGATGTACTTATGGTTCAGCTTCATCTCCCCGGCTGTGTTCATGGCATTGAGTGGCTCCTACATTTTTACACAGTGTTTGGAGCAGTATCTCTCTCACGCCAGGATGCTCCTTCATCATCATGACGGCGATACCAGGTCTACAGACAAATCCAGTTGTTGGGGAGTGTTCACAATGAGGTCTCACAGTCCCTGGTGGTCCCTTTGACAATATTTGGGGGCTGGGTCTGCATCGTCCTCGGCCTCTATACTTGTGTGAGACTCCATCGGTTAATTCCAATGCCGGGCTTTGTCCTCTTCCCGGTAATGCTTTTGAACGGATTTCTCCTCACCTTCACCCTTAAAGTTGCGGCCGGGGTTCTGGCTCAATCTGAAAAGTGTTTGGATGTGGCAAAACGGAATAATAATATGGCAGGGAGGAGAGGGAGAAGGGACTTCCTGTACAAGAGGATGGCTAGGTCAATGGGGAAAGTGAGGGTAAAATTTGGCTCCACCAATTTTGTCGACCACTTGACTCCATTTAACCTCACTAACCATGCCTTGAATAATTGCGTGACGTTGATGCTACTTTATTAGCCTATTTTAATATGCCTCATATCAATCAACATAAGTTTTGACCACGTCAGATCTATTAGAGGAGAATAAATAGGTACATATCTAGTCCAAACTTGAGTTGCCTTGACAAACTTTCCCCTTCCAAACAAGTAAAAACATAAATTGGATGACGAGGAGAATGTTATTCTTGTCCAATAATTCCATGCAATTTCAATCAAATACAAAACAACAACAACATGCCAATTTGCCAAATATAGAAAACATGTGATAAAAATATACTCAATTTCGTCAATCTGGAAATGCCAACTCGTGATATTTGGCAATAGCAATGCGTGTGTGCGTACGTGGGTAGCAATAATAAACGACTCCTGTCCATTTAATTGTACTCGTAAGCCAAATTATGACTGACATTCACTTTCAGATCAGACTATATAAGAGAAAAATAATTCATTCACCAATTCATTCTACGAAAACTCACCAAAGTGAAAGTACATTTGAGAGTAGCCAACCTTCTTACGATTAGTCCTGCAAACACATAAACACACAAACAAGAAGATTTCTCCTGAGCAACCTGAGCAAAATATTTTTTTGGGGTTCATATCAATATGTCAGAGACAAGATATAGGCTGGTCTACTTCAACATCCGGGGTCTGGCGGAGCCCATCCGGTGGATGTTCCGTATGCACAATATCGACTTTGTGGACGAGCGAATAGAACTGTCAAACTGGAAGGAAGAGAAAGCTCGTAAGTGTTTTGAGTTAAAAAAAATTAAATTGTGAGTTAACCCCATTAATAAAAATCCCTTTCATTTCATTTGACAGAGTTCAGTTCGCAACTGGGCCAGCTCCCCATCCTATACATTGACGAGAAGATTGAGATAACGCAAGTCCACTCCGTCATGCGCTATGTCGCAAAGCAACTTGGCTTCTATGGGCAAAGTGAGATGGAAACTGCTCGAGCAGATGAAGCAACTGAGCTCGTCAATGATCTCCGCCTCAACGCCGTGGACATGCTGGATTTATTCAAACCCAAACATCCAGATATCGTCCGGCATACCATCTTCAGAGATTTCCGGGATGAGAAGTCGGTTTCCAAGAAAGCCGTCCTAAGGAAGCGGCTCCTAGACATACTTCCAATGTATTTGGATAAGTTTGCGAGGATGGTGGAAAAGTCTCCAGGAAAATATGTGGCTGGGGAGAATCTGACCTATGCGGATTTTGTGCTGGCCAACTTTCTTAATGTTTGTGAGGACAACATCAGTCCAACTATCTTGGACAATTATCCTACACTGAAGGAACTGAAGGATGAGATCTTTGACATTCCGGAGATTTCCAAATTTGTGAATGAAATCAAACTAACCTATGCTAGCCCTGGCTAAATGAAATTGAAAAAAAATATTGTGATCCATGGAAATGGAAATTATCTTTAAAAAATTAAATTTGAAATCCAATAAAATTTGAAATACTTGCACAATTTAATTTTTTTTAAAATTGTAGCAGTAGCCAATAAGTGTAAATATATGAATTTAGGCTATTCATTGCTAGATTAATTTTCACAATTTTTTGTACAAGGTTACTAAACTTTATGATTACGGCAATGAATACTTTTAGTCCAATCGGGTCATTTGGATCACAGGGCCAAAGATCAAAATGTTTTACAAAATTTAAACTTGTTGTGTTTCAACGCCGAAAAATATTTTTTTGATATTTATGTTAGCAATTTCATGAATAGGTATGATTAAGTCCTTGGAGTAAGCAGTTATAATATCGTCTTGCGTTGAACATTTTTAACTTAATCAATAGTAAATTAAATATCAGTCGTTATACTCCTCAAATTCAAGAAAAGTTCCACTGATCGTACGAGTACGCACTATTGATCAGTCAAGAACTTATCCCAGGTTTCGCAAGGGCCAGTTTTTGAATCTGCTGGAGGATGTCTTGGGTAATTCCACCGGGCATACAATCCTGATTGGCGATGTCAATAATCTGTTACACCGCCAAAATGAAGACAAATATGAATGCTTTGAGAAGTTTGGATTTGTCTCGACTTTAGATTCGGTGTGTCAACTACCAATGGTGGATCTCAAATCCATTGTTGCTTTTGGAACTTTGATCCACACACGCACCTTTATGAAAGTTACTATAGTTACGATAAGGCAATTTGTGTAAGGTATAAAAAGTAGAGCAAATGTAAATGTTATCATTCCGTGTACGATCAGCTATAAAATATTACCAAGCATATTTCGCACTCAGAGTTACAATTTTAATTAGAAGTAAATTTATGCAATGTATTAAATAAATGTGTGCCGAATTTAATGTATTTCTTAAATGATTTAATGTATGATTAATGTAATAAGATGTATTTATAATATAATTAAAATCTCCTTTACAGAACTAACAGTTCTTCTTTTTTTCCTATTCAACTCCGTTTTTACCATTCGTTGCCAAAGAATTTATTGACAATACTTTCCCCGAGCTGACAAGCCCGTTCGTCATTATCGTCGCTATCTATTACGGAAAATACAAATGCGAATGATATCAAAATCCGGAAAAGAAGGAAATCTTTCTAAAAATGAATTAACCAATTAATAATAGTGATAAAAAACTCACCTTCATAACGTAAACATGCCGACGCGGATGATGATGAATAATCTGATTCTGATTCAGTGGTAAGCTCACCTTCTTGAGAGGCTGACAAACCACCCAGAATCTGTAGTAATTCAGAATCATATCGATGCCCTCTTTTTAATACCAGGGACAAGGGAGTGTCTCCATCCTTGTTTCTAATATTTGAATCTGATCCTTTTTCAACTAACAATCTTGCTAATTGTTTAATAAAAAAAACTTCTTTCTTCTGCACAGCACAATGGAGTGGGGTGTTTCCATCGTTATCAGCCCCATTTATTTCCAATTCTCCGAAAGAAAAAAAGAATTTCAGGGAGTCAATATTGTTTTTCTTCGCTGAAATGTAGAGTAAATTGCAGCCGGAGCTGTCTTTAATTTTCCAGTCTGCTCCACAATCAATTAAATTTGACAATATTTTAGTATCCCGCGTCCCGCGAATTGCATAAGACAGCACATTCCTCCCTTTTTTGTCCAGTATGTTGAAGTTTACACCACCCTCCTGGAGAACTGTCAAACTACTTTTGTCCTTTATGAACCCACGGTATATAGCCAACTGGAGTGGAGTACATTCATCTACACAACCCTTGACCTCAAACAATGAGTAGCATTTCCGCTCAATAAGATATTCAAACAGTTCACGAATAGGAGCGTCGTAAAAGCTGCTCACTTTCAGAATGCAAAAATGCATGAAGGTGCGATTTTTATCATCTACGGCGAACACATTGACCCCGTTCTCAATAAGGTACTTGACAATTTCAAAAGAGTAAGAACTGTTAAGAACGAGCTTGGAAGTGATGTGAAGAACAGTTTGCTGTCGTGTATTCGTCGATGCAATGTCCACTTTTTTTTCCTGCGTTAAATAACGAATTGCCGATAAATTACTGGATCTTGCTGCCAGGTGTAGCAGTGTGTCACCATTTGAATGCCTATAATTCCACTCTAATTCCACTCCATCTGCAGCACAATCTTGGGAAAATGAATTTAGTTCGTCGTCAATTGTATGCGACCTATCTTCCAAAGTGGAGAACAAGTAGAGTTTAGCAAGGCATGCAGACCATTTCACATCCGTTTTAGATTTAAGAAACCGTAGAATCCCATGATCCAAATTCTTATTTTTGAGAGCAGTGTGGAATGGTTTCTCTCCCAGTTTGTTTTCTGCGTTGGGATTTGCCTTATTATCGAGAAGAAACTGGGTTAAAGAAAGGTCGGTGACATAATGTAAAGGTGTATTGCCATAATAATCTACTGCGTTTATATTCAATTTAAGGTGAAGCAGCAATCTCACTGATGTTTCGTTTCCTTTTTTCACAGCCACATGTAGTAGTGACTGGCCCTCCGAGTTGATGGATTCGTTAAATTTTGCACCATTTTCTTCTAAAAATAAAGCTGTAACGGAGCGTGATGTGCTATTTTCAAAACTCATTAGAGCACAGTCCATCGGAGTGTAGCCAGCATGAGTTTTGGCATTCACGTTCATCTGATGCTCCTGTAAAAGAACCTTCACGGCATCAAGATTCCCATACTTTGCAGCTACATGAAGGAGAGTGTAGCCTTCGTTATTTTCCCAGTTAACATCAGACCCATGTTTGATCAAATTCCGAAATGTGTCAGCATGTCTTCCATATCTTATAGCGATGGACATGATAGATTCATGATGGTTATCTAAATCATTGAAATCAGCGCCAACTTTGTTGAACAGATTGAAGGTTTCCGGAAGAGGGTTCATGGACTTAACTACACACATCAGTGGAGTGTCCCCTTCATATGTTCTCATTTGAACTAACTTCCGGAGTCTTTCCTCCCCAATGCATGTCAAAATGGAATGGTAATTTTTATCTGAAATATAATCCGTTCGATGTATGATAGTATATCCAGATACCGAGACAGCCAACACATTTAATCCCAAGTGAACAAGTTCGATTATGAGTCTGTGGTGAACATGCAATGTCGAATTGAGTGTTGCAAGTATATAGTTTGTTTCCTGTTCCAACATATCTCGGTTAATTCCAACGAGCATATGCATTACTTGAATTCGTTGATCAATTACTGGCTTGCTGTTTTTATCTGTGTTTTGAACGCAATCGTGAAGTAGCGGCTTCACACCCCTATTCAAAGAATACTCCACAATCTCACGAAATCCTTTCTCTTTGATGAAGAACTCTAGTGTATAAAAATTGCCTCCTTCCACAATTGCATTAAGTATTCTTATGTTGACGTTCAGGGTGAGCTCTTGACAAGTTTCATATTGATCGAGTGTAATTTTTACTAGCTCGAGACCACTATTAAAAATGGCGAGAAGCAGAAGGTCAACAGTAAAAATTGTGCTGGCATCAAAGTGAAATGCTTTTATTTCACTAAACAACTTCAAAATGTTTACATGGTCTCCGAACGCACATGCATATATTATTGTCTTTGCAGTTGCTTCGAATTGTGACGCCTTTTCACAAATGCTTTGAATAACTTCAGTTGGTATGATTTGATGCTTATCAGCGATGGTTGAGTCAATAAAGTAATTTATCACTTGGTACACGAATCCTTGAAATTTTAAGTCCCTTGGGGCATGATTAAAGTTAAGCCTAACTTTATCTCCTACCTTGAGCACGTCATTAATAATGAAATCTGTGAGGTTGTCAACCCAACCAACTCCACTCACCAACCTATCCACTATAAACCATGCAATGAAATATTCTGCGAATGTCCTGTGAAGAAACCTGACACCTGCTATATTAGTTTTGTCAGTTAGTTCCACAATACCAACTTTGAGCACCTCCTCCATTTTGATCTGACCAAGCAAATGTTCCAGTCTTGAAAATTGTTCCGGGAAAATTAGCTCTAGACTCAGCCGGACGTGCATGTCCATCAATGTATCAATTCCGTGAAAATCCTGTCGGACGTGGACGCTCAAATACTTTTGAAACTTTGTGATTATCAGGGTCTTGTACAGGTCGGTGATGGAATTGATAAGTACAGAAGGAAGCGCTGGTGCCTGCTCAGATTTCGCGAAACTGATTGCTTCCTGTTCATACACCTCCCCTATGAGAAGGCATAGGAGTGGAACTCCTGCTATGTCCTGGTCCTTTGAGTTTATCCTGGATTTCAAGAGTTGAAGGCTGTTTTTCGCAAATGCTTTTAATCTTGCATGGTTATAGTCGTCATTAGCTTTATCAGGAGACCAAAAAGATGTTAGAAACCGTAACTGGTTTTCTTCGTCAAATGGGCGAATGGTGTACCCCAAGACACTAAGACGGCTTTCCAATTCGGTTTGCAAATGCGGTCTTGAAGTAACCCAGAGCCGGATGGACTTGCAAGAGGTCCTGATTGCTTGTAGCAGCTCATATGCCAAGTCGATATCTGTTGAGTTGACTTCATCCAAGCCATCCAACAGGAGCTCAATTGTGATGTCGTCGTCCACCGATGTTAATTTTGATTTCAGTACAGCTTTTCCCAACTCATTATTGCTCGCTAAGTCCATCAAAGTCTGTTCAAACGCTGACATTCTATTTTTGTAGGGACTCTGCCTCAACTGGCTGATAAATTCGCTGAAGACAAGGAAAATTATTATTTTGTCAGGAAACTGTTTGGCGAGCCTCCTTCCAATCTGTGCCAAAAGGACGGATTTTCCCATTCCTGGTGTATCCGATATGCAGACTGGCTGATTAGACTGGGTAGAGTCTGATTTTAAATTTAGGCAAAAATCTTCTTCCTCTTGCTCCAGTTGGGATGTTGAAATATATTTCTGCAAAGTATCCATCTCCCCCCGCGACTTAATCCATTGAAGCTTCCCGTTTTCATAGTGAAGCCAGTGGACATGCATATCCGTTTTCTGGCAAATATGCTCAAAATCCTGAACATTTTCCAAGATGATAAACCTGACTGTAAGTTTCTGTACTTTCATTTGCTCACTGGAATGACGAACTGCCTGAGTTCCGGCCAAGCTTATTAGCTGATAGAGGTCGATTCCCGTGAGTAGAAAAACGTCTGGGACATGCTTGCTCAGGATTTCATTCGAAATTATACACCGGCTGTAGATTGTCCTATTTACATAATAGCTCAGGCTAGCCGGGAGGGTTTGCTTGAAAATGTTTCCGTTGTTCCCAGTCATCAGATTATTGAGAATGCTGCCTTTCAGGATTGGAAGCAGTTCTTCAAATACCAAAGTGGGTGAAAGTTGTCCCAGGTTTCTTTTCACTCGTTGTTGAAATAGTGGAGAAAGTTCGCTCCAGGAAATTGAAGGGTTGTTGATGGCATTTCTGCATGATAGATTGAACTCAAGTCGGATGGATTCTGCGCAAGAAGCAAAAGTAAATTTAAAATGGGGGGCGGTGAACGTTGTATCGAGGTATTAAATTTAAATCTGACCTTCAATGTCATCTGCTCCTCCTTTAAATCCCTTGCCCAATACTTGGAAAAGTTTTCCCAAAGTAGCTTCGCTCCCATTCCGACCCACCCATAGTTGAAGTGCATCCGTGAGCAAATCATACTCAGTGATCTTCTGGCGTTGTACATCCTGCTTGAATTTTTCAGTTCTGGTTTTAGGCGTTTCTAACCCTTTCACAAAGTTTATCAAATTGTTCCGTATGATAGGAGATTTGTGAAGGACCAAAGCAACGGATTTGATGGGGTACTCTGCAAAAAAATAAGAAAAGAAATATGGGATACCAAATATATTATCATATTATCAATCGCAATCTCTTCCGCATAACTGGCTTTACTGATTGTAATGGGTAAAATGCAATATTCATGCTAATGAAACATACCTGGAGTCCCCACACTTAAATCCGATTCATCCATTTTCAGGGCGTAATTACAGTTCTGTTGCCGTTGTTGCTGGGAATAATTTAACTTGGAAGGGTGATTTTTTGTGAATAAGCTCTGACGGAAATGAACATAAATCTAAAAGTATATTTTGTCTGAGAACGAGTTGGTTTGCAGTACAATATTATACACAGGATAATTCTCCCATTTTAGCTTAGCACTGCTGTTCAGAACCTGAAGTGAAGAGGTGATATGATATGAGAGTTAATAAAAAATGAGAGCTCTCTGAATTATCTGCTTGGTAAGGATTCATTGTGGAATTAAGATAAGAGAGCTTGACAGTACAACAGATAACATGAATCAGTGATAGACTAGACAGTAATAAATCCGCACATTTTCGATTCAACTTTCAATTGCACATATTTATTTAATGATATAAATTGTTTACAAGATATAGCTAATGGTATCCAAATGGAGAAAACCTACCAAAGGTTATAAGTTATAAGTAGTTGAGTTGAGTTCACGACTGCGAAGTTTGCATGATAAACTCTGTAATGATTTAGCTTTCTAGCATAATTCGCTAATTCTTCGGATACATCTCTTTTCATAACATTTCAGTCAGAGCCACTAATCTGTGTGTTCCAGATCTCGGGATTACATATTTGCAGAAGATTTTTGCAATGTAAATATTTTCAGCTAGGAAGCAGCACAATGCAGTCAACAAACCAATTCCCAGAAAAACAAATATGACGATGATATTCCCATCCATCGTGGCTGTTGAAGGTTGCTCTTATGGCATGAAGCCATCGGAAATGGATTTTGAGCTCATCAGCCAGCCACTGTAAAATTCCGGCAATAGCTAAAATAGAAATGAGCAAACAGCCCCAAATGCTTTTATCATAGACGCTGACCACCTCCTCAAAGGCTACTGAGGAGATCCCTCTCCTCCCACAACTCACAAATTGGAAGGCATTGAACTTATCGTCGATGAACAAGGAAACATGCTTGGGATATGGGATGAAATCTACGAAAACTTCCAGTCCCATTTTGAGATCACTGTTGCCATCATCCATCAGCTTGCTAGCCTCCTCGACTGGTTTTTACCACCGTCATATTTGATTGGAGGACAGAAGCAAAGCTTTCCGGAGCTTTTGGTTCAACCATATGTGACAAGGATGAGAACATGCTTCCTTGATACAGTTGGGACATCAACATCACCACCACACTCCAGAGGCACCAAATGACCATCAGGGCAGGCTTGTCAACTTTCATGACTGAAACTATCCCCGGTTGATTCAGCAAGAGGCTACTCAGCGAGATCCAACAAGTTCGATAAACTATCCATATGTTAGCAAACGATGCTTTCTCCAGACTAGCAGGCATTTTCCCCCAAGTAAATATCCAAGCGACAGAACAGCACGTCAAGGTGAGCAAGAGGGAAATGGAAACCTCGAATGGTTTCACAACCCCTTCCAATCGAGTCTCCAATCTGAACTGGCTTGTATCCGCAACAACGGTCATAAATACATAGTGAAAGTGTTCACTCCCATATGTAATCCACTCGTACCCCTTGCTAACAGCTTCCATGCCATCCTCATCTGCGAGTATATTAAACATTATTTGTGATTCAACTATTGCTCCTTGATATTTGTCATATGTGAAATTATGTTTATTGGCAATCATGAGCAGGCTGCACTGGATGTATTGAATGAATACAGAATAATCAACGTACAATCTGCAGAGTTGAGTAGGATCACCGGCGTATCTGTACTGTTCGAGGTCAACCGGACTGGTAGTTTGAAAGTACGCTTTGTTCATGTTGTGATGTTTTCTATTCCAAACTTTTACAATTCCGTCGACATCTTGGCTCATGATGGGGACCACCACATATTTCCCATCTTTCGCTCTTAAAGAATACAAAGATGCCCGGTTGAAATTGAAAATATCAACGAACACCACGCCCGGGGCTGTAAAGTTAGCAAAACTGTTTATGTTGATGGAATTTGTCAATCCAGACTGGTGTAATGTCCACACAAATTTTGGCTTCACAGGATCGTCGGCCTCGCCTCCGAGTGCGAGGATGTTAAATGTGGAATAAATCATAAGGTGGACAACGCAGGGTGAAAATTTACGCCCACCAATCTTTGTATAATTGGTTAGTTTGCGATCTTCATTCATAGTTTGGAATCCTACTTCATCCGTTCGGAAATAGTGTAATAACTTGGAGAGCACTGTGTCGCTTTTTGAGTTATCGTGGAAGGTATCCATTTCCATCAAAGTGAGATTGGGATTGCTCCCATTTCTAATTTTATATTGGTAATATGTGAATGAGCAAAACTGAAATATTCGGATTAAATGGGAAAATGGCAAGGGAGTGGAAATGTGTAGAATGCAGAATAAAACGACGATTCCAGGAAACATGTTTCCTGGATTCGAAATTTTGTGAAATGATCAGTATTTAGTTACTTTATCCATGAGTATAGTTTCAACAGAAAAACACTGACGATGAGTGGATGAGATTAAGCAGAATGCAACATTCTTCACACAGGGAAACATTGGTTTAGAAACATGGAATTGTCGATAATCATTAATCAATTATCCATAGGTAAATCAAATTCCCAATGATATGACGGAAGTTGAACTTGATTGTTTTATTTTTATTTTCCAATAGCCCACCTATGAAAATGCTGATTATAAAGCCCATCTGATTTGATACTTGCATAAAGTGCAATCAAAAAATATAAATGATTCAATATGTGAAATAGTCGTATTATCATACCTAATTTCCGAACTAGAGTAAAATATAAGTTTGCATGCAACTATCATAGGACTAAGGTGGACATGTTAATTTTATTTTCCTATTGATAATATTTACATTTTTTATTTGGATGGATATTTCTTACTTAGCTCAACATGTTCATCGAAACAGCAGCACATATTTCTTGCAACTACTTCCTCAGTTTTTTATCAGTAATACTTAATAGATATTCATGTTCCCAATTTCGCATGCCATGTACTTAACTACTTGTTTTTAATCAGATTTATTAGCTTATTTTACCCCTTCCAGGATGTGGCACAAATCGATTTTTTTGCATTTTATATTCGCTTATAAAGATCCTGTAAATTTAAATTATTAAAGCCGTACAGTATTACACACCACTTTGGTGTACGATCATTTCTAGTCAGCTCTTATAACCATCATTCCAGCTTGGGTGACTTTCAAGCATAAAATAGCAACTTGAACATGGAATGCTTCGCATTTACATGCTCAAGTTGGTATGGATGCTGGAGAAATTAGGGAGAAATATTTTGCTGGCGAGAATTTGACTCATGATAATAAAATATGGTCTTGACCAATTTTATTCGAGTTTACGAGGCCAATCAATTAGATAAACTATTATATTAGCAAAATAATAATATTCTGTAAATTGGCGAAACATGGAAAAATAAATTCCTTTACTCAACTCATGTACAAGAATAATAAACGGAACAAGCATTTTTCATGAAGCAAGGACTAAACTGGCTTAATGGTTTTAGCAAAATGGGGCGCGTGATGAGCAGCTATTGAAGACTTTTTTGTTAGATTAGCAAAAAAAAAAATGCTGACATTTATTAATGCATCTCTTCACTATCATGAGGCACCTGGGAAGCCCCGATTTTGACAAAAAAAAATATGATTACATGTAGATGATGCCTGCAAAAACTTGGTGATGATGATGATGATGTTGCAAAAAAATTACATAATACTCCATACATACATTACATAATTTCTTCCACGAATATGAAATATGCCAATCATCATTCACGACTTTTGATCGCGCAAATGACAATTTGATACACTTTAAGCTTAAAGACATGCTCCATAATATCCATAAGTAGCTGGAATGCGGTTAATTATATGAACAGGGTGAGATTTCTTGGAATCCCGATTCCATGATGCCCTCCCAACTATAAAAGACTGAGCTTTAATTCCTAAGGTGACCAGTTGTCAAAAGTTGCTCCGTAAGAATCAATCAACAAAAGTATTAAAGGAATTTGAGCAAAAATGAAGTTTCTAATTTCACTACTCTGCTTAGCTTCATTGTGTGTCCTTTCTCTGGCACAGTATGGAGGAGGGGGCGGGGGAGGAAGATAATCAGGAGGGGGTTGGAGG
>JAQIXQ010000601.1:0-24711 GCA_034700485.1 Pseudosinella alba
TTATTATTTTTATTACCATTCAGCAAGGATGTTTGAATACGCCAATGAAGTTTCCGCATGGGGCGAAATAAAATAAAATGGATAAGTCCCATATCCATGCGCTTCCAAATGATTCGTTAAGCATTCAAACAAATCATAAATAATTCCACTGGGATAGCAAGGGAACAAAACATTTCCTCCATTTCGTAGAGTATGCACAACAGCCATGCATATTTCTCCCATCATGGCATCCGGATTATGAAGTGGGGCCCTGGTAAGGCCAGTCAAGATGAAAATGTCAGCATCTTTCAGTGAGGACTGCTCCATCGGGCTGGGGTGAGTCGTTAAAGTGGATGAAGAGGTTACATAGGCCACCTTTTGATTCTCGGATTTCAAAATCCAGTTACAGCTCCCCAGCGAAAATCCGGAACTGACAGCGGTGGCCATAACTTTCCCGAATATATCCTGCCAATAAAACAATTCTCGTTAAAAAATTCAACCAAACAAAAATTGACTTATCAACATCAAAAAATTAACAATTTAGCTAATTAATGCTTACCGTATTCTCGTTAAATCCCACAACACGAACTCTCAACAAAGCATCGCTAATTGCCTTCTTGCTGTAAATCTCCTTCAAGTTCCGATTAAAGCAAGAGTCCCCAATCTTGATGGGGAAGTTAAGGGCCGGATCCAGGTGCTTGAACACGTTCTCCCGTTTGGACTCCGAGTTCTCCGACTGAGGCTTGGGAACTGCTTGGACAAACTCCACCAACTCCTCCATAAAAAATCGCCCAATGTTTATCGTCGGCTCTGTGGCGTAGACGGAGCCATGAAAGTCTGGATTCTCCGTGAAAAAGGGTAAGGCCAAAATGGAGGAGGAGTTGGAGACCAAAATGACGTCAATCTGGGAGATGTCAATGGATGACTCGTAAGGGACTCCAAACAGAGGGGTGGAGTCAACCAAGACCACATTATTCAGTTCACAGAGCTCCTGTTGAAATTCAAAGCAATAAATGCATAATGTTAACTTAATTGGGACATTATTAACTAATCATTGGTTAAAGAGATCTTACCGCTTCCGCCGAACTCCGATAATTCTGGAAATGGGGGGCGGAAGTGAACTTGGAGTTACCGGCCAAGGGCAACGGCAAGTAGTTCAGGACGGTGGAGATGTCAAGGGAGCAATCCAGCATGATGGTCAACCCCCGCCATACCAGAATGCCACAGGGCTTGGCACATGTCCCAAGGTTGTACTGAAAGCACACAACCGTTCATAAAGAACTCATTAACCTAACTAGTCTAATCATTGTTAAGAACTAAAAAAAAACATCATTAAATGTTCCATTCAGTTATGAACGACCCTAAGGGTGCCGTGTCGTAATCATAAATAAATGCCCGAGTAAAATGATAAACTTTAACTGCCAAATTAAATCACAATTAAATAGTATGCAAAATGCCTCCCTTCAATAGTGCATTTAAAACTACAAAACCTGATGTACCCAAACCACTCACATGCCTTACTCCAGAAATTGGCAACATGGACTTAAATAGGATGGAAAACGGGGAGACCAACCCAATGTGTATAATTAATTACAGACTTTAATTAAATGAACAATTACCGTGAGTGAGTACTTACATATTTCATTTGTTGTCTGTGATGCTGTTGGGGGTGGAATGGGATGAGTTCGGAACACTTTCTCCGAAACACTGCCAACTGCTTCCTCCTGAGTACTCTGGCCCGATCGATTTGATTGAACTGGCACGGGCACAGTGAACTTAAAACTTGAGAGTTTAAGAATATTTAAGTCGACAGTATAATTAACAATCGGTTTAATTGTAATTGCAGATTAATTGTGATAATTTTGTTTTGTTGCAATTGCGAATGCAGTAGTTTTTAGGGAAGAAGGTGAATGAAAGGCAAAGCCGCTTCTAGCCCGCTGTTTATGTTTGCTGCTGCAGGGGTGACTCAATGCACCCATTTCACAGTAAGTTGCCAGCAAGCAAGTCAAGTGAAGACGAAGTCAACCCGAAAGCCTAAATGCAACTTTCTCTTTGTTAGCGTTTTTTTTTTCGGAGAAAGTTTTCCAGTCCCCAGCCATTTCCTGAGATGAATGGAGTTATGGAATGATTAATAATATGTAATTTATTTATAATTGTTTACTTTGTAAATTGTTAATTATGACTTGTGCATTATGGATTTTTAGAGAAAAATATATAGCTTTTTTGAAAATGTTTTTCTTCATGTTCTTAAAAATTCAGATCGATTTAATTGGCTTTGCTGTAGAAGGAGCATAGTTAGGTAAGGTATGATATAGGTAGGTATGTATATTTTGTATATTTGTGATTGTTTTGTGGCTACATAAATTATATGGCACATACCTAGTCATTTAAAATATCTATGATGAATTAAATTAAATTAGTTAAAAATAATGATAAATTATAATTATACATGCCGATGATACCATCTACTATAACATATAACAGTAAATATTAAATAGGTTTATGTAGGTTCTAAGTTGTAATTTTTATTGCATAACTGTCGTCATTAAGTAAAACGTTATTAAAACGAGGAGAGAATTAATATATGGCAATCTCATCTAGTTTGCGTACTAGCGATATATGATAGCGGTCATATTACTGGACATCTTCCCAGGTTCCAAGTTCCAAAAAAACTAGTATTCCAAAAATACCGGGCTGTACTAGCTGCATTGCATTTAAATAAGAAGCTGCTTGGAGGACGATTAAAAATAGGATAATTTTCCATGTTCGTGGCGGATCGGATGGATGACATAGATTAGATATGATTAGAGTTCCTCGAAGAATGCTACTCTTGATTTGGTGGAGCCGGATTTAATCTGGAATAATAAAATCAGATATGAAGGAGAAAGTAGGAATTGACTTGGAATGTATTTCCGATATAAAAGTAGATCTTTCCATATTTTATATCTGTACCTTTCTTAATGTGGAGTATTTATTTTCTCCCGACTGGACCTGCTCCTGGTGAATAATATCGTATGGCGTCTGTTTCTCCTCCAGCTTCAGCTTCTCAATCTCGGACTTGAGGTCCTTGAGCTGGTGCTGTAGGTTCTTGCTCTTCTCCAGGTAGTCAATCCGCTCCTTCTCAATCTCCAAAGTTATGGGGTCCACCTCCGTCCCCCCGTTGGAGTAGGAGAAGGTTATTGGCATCTGCATCTGCATTTGGAGATCTGCGTGATTCATTAATTGTAACTCTTTGATGGCCCGCTGCTGCAGCGTCGGTTGAGATGACTGATGTTGTTGATGGTGATGATTTTGTTGTTGTTGTTGCTGTTGATGTTGTTGCTGCTGCTGTTGATGATGATGATGTTGTTGCTGCTGTTGCTGCCTTTCCAACCTCTCCATAGACTGTTGCGGCGTCTCATTCCGTTTTACTGGAGCGCCTGACGGAGGGGATTGGGACGGTAACTGGAGGGGACCATGAGATATGGGAGGGGGATGTGACACCACCAACGGCGAATGATTTGAGACTGAAAGTGACGGCGACGTTGTCGGAGGAGGGAGCATTATTGGCGAATGTTGCTGCAAACCCGTCATCGGTTGCAAGAGCTATATAATTTGGTATGATAAATCATTAATTATTCTTGCTTAAGGGTTTTAGTAGTAAATTAAGTCATTAGACAAATATAATTTTGGAAACTGTTTCCAACATACATCCCAGCTCCACACACATTTATGACAAATATAAGTACAGAGAAGAGAATATCACATTGAACAGATCCTTATCATTAAGGCACACGCTCTGCCGTTGCAGCATTAAAATGTTAAGCACACAAAGAGAGAGAAAGAGAAAGCTACATAGTTAAAGATTAGTTTCACATATAGAAACATACTTTACGATTCACGAAGTAAGTAATGGCAATTAGGAAACGTGCCATTCGACAAGATCAGATTGCTGAGGAAGGTGTAGTTTAGTGAGGTTTCTGTGCACTCAATTCCTTACATTTAACTTACGTTCATCGAAAGTAGCGCAGAGACGTTTTCCAGCGCCGGCTGCGACAGGAACTGAAGTAATTTCTCTTTGGCATCCTTTTCGGCTGTTCTAGCTTTTAAAAGCTCATTCTTCAGTCTATCTGATTCCATGGTTCGGGTATCCGATTCCGCCATGATTCTAGCTACCACTTGTTCCGTTTCTCGCATTTTTTGTTCCATCAGAATCTTTTCTTCTTCGGTCTACAAAGAGTATTGACAAGAAGAATTTCGTTAGATGGAAAAAATTGTATTACATAAATAATTATTTTAACCTTCCATCATTAGCTAAAATAGGAACCTTTATGGCTGTCTGTCTAATTCTTTCCGCCTCGTGCTCTGCTTCCGACGCCTTCTGATTTAGCAAGGAAGCCTCCTCTTCTGCAATTCGTGATTTCTCCGCCAAGAGTTCGGCTGCCTCTTCAGATCTAATCTGAAGTCGTAATATTAACATTAACAAATCAAACTTTATTTTCTTGCTAAATAGCATAAATAGCAATGAATTGAGAAAAGTGAAAGTTTACCAATGCCTCTTTGGCCATTCTGATTTCTTCCTGATATTCAAGTAATTTTTGTTCCAGCATGGCTTTCTCCCGTTCCGCTTGTTCCCGAAGCTGTTTTTCCCTTGCTAATTTACTCCGTTCGATTTGCCGTCTTTAGAAAATTCAAAGTAGAATTACATTAAAGGGGAAAGTTACAGGTACAATGGGTGGGACCATGATGATATGTTCAGAGTAAGTTACTTAACAATTTGAATTTGCCAACCTTAATTTCTCTTCCTTTGCTTGAGTCTTCATCTGCTGCAGATCCATAGGATCTGGGCGTCTCCTCCTCATAAATAAATCGTGATTCCCTATGCACAATTCTAATATCAATTTATTCATCCTGAGTTTTTGGGAGAAGAAGATAAAGTTGGGGGAGGATTTGTCAACGGGCTTAATGGTAAACTTTTTGTCATCAAAGCTAATATTCCGGATTTCCGACCAGGGGAAGCTAATCTTTGGCGTTAGTTTGTTCTCTTTCTCGTAAATGTTAAGCCCCAGAGCGGTTACCCCCAACCAAAGCTCGCTGTCTTTTTTATTCTGGAAAATAAAAGGGTGTTAGAAAATAATTAGTTGCAATTTTGGACTACAAACATATTAGGTAAATCCAGCAATTAATTGAACGAGTAAACGATACTATTCCAATCGAGACATTTCTCACCGTAATAGGGAAATAATTTACTCCGTACATATCCAGATCTTGAGTGATTTTTAAATATTCCATTTCCGCCTCATCCCTGGACATGCCGCGATGATCCGCATACCAAACCTTGATACGCTCCTCCCACATCTCCGAAGTCATTTGATACTGGTCAATTACCCGTTGCGGAAGTAGGTCTTCCGATGAAAGCATCCCGGGGGTGTAGGTTTGCTCATCGTAATCACCGTACTAGAGTCAATATAGGTAATTTGTTAAAAATGGCGTTTATTGGATTTTTATGGGAAAATTTCTAATTTCGTCAATAATTCTTTTGCTTTCACTTTTTATATACCTTTGCTTGCACCGCATAAGAAGCTAATAGCACAGAGGCTTCCGGTGGACAATAAATGTCCATGTTTAGTATGGCTTGTTTGACTTGGAGGAAGAAAAGATGTTGGGTAATATCCTGGACCAGTTCTTCCGCCACATCTTCAGGGTAAAATTTTGCAAGAAATGTGAATTGGACTGGTTCTTCCTTTGGTAAATGCTGGTCTCGAACTGAAATCATATTTCAGATCAAATATAAGCAGGGTTAAATTGAAAGTTGCTTTCACATTTTCTTTCAAGCTTTCCCTAGTTTGAAATAATGGCTTCAGCAAGACATTTACCCTTCTTATCCATTTTCAACCAGGTAATGTTCCCCTTCACGTCTTCATACTGTAAGCCAAAATACCACGTCTCCCGGAGTCCAATGGTTCGGCAAATGAGATCAAATAAGTCCCTCCCCATCGCTTTCCACTGATCATTAAAATTTAACATGAATACGATTAGACTTTAATTGCTCATGTATAATGGCAATTGTCAAGTTATCGCATTCCAAACTCTAATTCTAAATTGATATGATATGATCTGAACCTGTAAATCAAATTCCAGTTCCGCATCCATCGACGTCACGCGAACGTGGAACGACTTGGACAGGGTCTTCTTCTTCAACATCTTGTCGGAGAAGTTGTTGCCCCAATTCAGCGTAATAACTATTGTGGCACCGAGTTCCCAATAATTTAGATCAATGATCAATTTTATGCACAATTTCCTCCCATTGTGCAGTGCTTAAAAATGGCACTCGCATTATCACATCATGGAGGTAATAATGCAACAGGTGAAATATGTGCAGAGATTTTTGTGCCTTTCATCAGCATTCCACTTTCATCATCATCAACCGCACAATCTGAAACCTGAACTAGTTAATTTGTGGAAATGATATAATTAAAAACAAAACTGGGGTTTGGCACGGTTTTTCATTCTAGGTACATGGATTTACGCACATTTAGTGTGGCACATTAAAAATTTGATGGTTTTCGTAATGAATTGGTCGGCTCATTCATCTTTTGTGGACCGTATTTGGAGAGAGGGTGTGAATGAAACCCGTAAAATGGAAGTCATTGATCATGTTGAGTAATTATACGTGATTCATCGGAGGAATATTTTGTTTTGATTGTAAAACCTCCAAAAGAGCACTACTGCGCTTAAAACTATAAGTAAGGCTACGAGAGAGATGAGAGAAATGATGGGATTTTGATATGGATGATGTTATTGCTTATTTTCTTTCATTGAGCCAAAGGGAATCTCTTTATTCAAACTTGTACTTGCGCTTCACATGTTACCCCTCTGGGTTTTGTTATATAATAAAAGTAAAATAGCAAGTTCACAAAGGAATAGAACAGCAAAAAAAGAACATTTACATAGGTATGAATGGATATGAGCTTGTGACAGTGACGCCAACATGAAGTTGCACTCATGTAATTATTACAGGTATGCCATTTGGTAATAATGACTAATGAGTCAATGAGCAAAATTAATTCGGATTCCACCCAGACAAACATTCTCCCATTTTATATTGTCATTCGTTTCCGGCAATTGCCCAAGCGTATTTAGATGAATTAGTCGTCATCAAAAACCTGTGGATAACTCAAGCAAAGTTTTGTAAATCATATTCCAGATTCTAAGTGAATGAAATAATTTATTTGCACGTTATGAACCTCGACTGATAAAAATAATTTAATTATAAAAAATATAATCCCACAAAGATATGTTCCTGCATCGTTCTATTTCTGCTGTAATTGGTATTTTCATGAAAGTTACGTCATGAGTCATGCCATGTCATGATGATGAGAAATTAAATGTTATTCGCAAATTGCGAATAACTGTATCTGATCTCTGATCATTTATTGGGGGCCAGATAATATGGGAATTGGGAATGGAACTGGGCCGGGGGTATTGTGAAACTCCCTCAGATAAAAAAAAATTCTTTCACTTGGTTCATCGGCAATCCTCATCGTACATGTACCTCCTATTATATAAAAGCCAATATATGAAATGAAAGCATCTATACATACAACAGTTCATCGATATATAAGTTAAATTATAACAAAGAAATGGGATTATTCCATAATATTCCATTGCCGTAATGCATGGTGGTCTGGTATGATTTAGTTTAGGCTTATATTATATCATTCAATTCATATCCTTTCATTTTTGCTCTTTTCTATCCTTTTGCTCTCCTCCTGCACATATTCTGCATACTGCAACATAAACCTTCACTTTTCAGCCATAGCCTTACATATTATTGACTACAAGGAGAGCTCTTAACCCTTTTACTTGTAACTTGCAAGGATGATATGGATATATTTTTTCTATAATTATACGTGTAAATATGTACATTCGTCAGTTCAGCTTCAGGATATATTGGCATTATGGAATGGAATATAAAAGTAATGTTTGTTGGACATGTTCCCAATAGGAATAGGTATAAATGTAGGAAAAAAATTGCTCATATATATTTTGACTGCATATGGCTTTACAGATGACTTGCCATCATCATCAACCAGAAAGAGAGAGAGGAAATAGGACACGTTAGGTTTATTCCACACTAAAATGAAATGAGATGAGATAATATCAGAACAGAACCAGGCATGCCATTTCCATTCTATTGAGTTTTCGGTATATCATGTTCAATTTTCAATTCAATCCTTTTCCTAATATTCCATAAGCATAATATTAATAGTAAACTTACCTACAAAGCTACGATTACGATACGATATGATTATGGTATGAAAAAGTTTCTCGCATTAAGTTTTTCATATCATGTGCCGAAGTTCTCGAAACATTAATTCCTTTACTACACCCTAATTGTATGGCAAATAAGAGGGGGATCATTAATTGGATGGGATATGTAAAGTAAATATGTTATGCAGAGGCTAGGATCAATTTTGTTACCAAAATCCTTAATACTTTAATGGAAGCTGGCCAAATACACTTTCCTAAATAAACACACAAGTAAATGATTTATGTAGCGAATTCATAGTAAAGTCGAGTTTTCCTCAGTCAGTTTAATGTCTCGTGGATTGGATTGAGTTGGTATATTTTTTCCTGAAACAAGTCCAACGTAAATAAGTATTGAAGCATTTAGTCCTAAAGATAAATGTTGGGGGAATTAAGTGAAGAATAAGCATCTTCTGTGACATAAAATATGTAGCAGGTTACTTCAGTTATGATTTATGATTTCACTAGAGATATCCCGCAATACCAGAACGTGTGGCGGATGTTGATGCAGAGTTAGTTTTTTTCTGAGAACGAATTTTAACAAAGCTTTAAGATAGCATCATCAATTCAGCAACCAAGTTAATTGCCCTGATCAAGTATTGTTTGTACATAAATGAGATCAGATAGATAAAGATGTGATAAATATGTAACTACATTTAATTTAATGCGTACTTGTCCAGTTTTGAGATTTATCAACGTAATGAAAATGCGAAATAATCTTCCTAAATAATCTTCTTCATTTGTACCTTGATTTGCAATGTTATTGCCAATTAAGTGCGTATTGTTGAGGTCGCGATAATACTAACGAGAGTAACGACAGTGGACCGATGACGACAGTGTCGGCCATCAGAGTTATAACTGCAATATAGGAAGAAAGTGCTCATTGTCATTACTAGTCCATGAAATGAAGGGGAAAGTAATTGACAGGAGGGTTATCAAGGCCCTGGCATGGGTGTGCACTTTTGGATCTCTTCTGGTCCATGCAGTGGGGGATAACCAGAGTGATAATGATGCTGTGACAGCGGCCGCATTGACGTTGTCGCAGCAGACCCCTTCGGTGGCCAGTGAATCGGAGTGCCCAGGTAAGTTCGGAGGAGGAAACTGGACAAAATATAATATAAAATCGATGAGATGACCACGACTGTAATGTATTGCTTGTTTTGAAGATTGCGTGATCAGTGAGAAGATCCAGAATGAGATTGTAAATACTTGCCCCGAGTTCCAACCTGGAATCCTGAAGGGCTTCTATCCCAAGGCTAATAGCAAAGCCGGAAGCTATCAGATCCAGGAGAAAGCCAGGGCCCCGGAGGAGTGTGCCCGACAATGTTGTCTTAATTCGACAGACTGTAATATAGCATTTATGGTTAATACAACGTGCTTCTTGGTAATGCTCTAATTAACAAAACTATTATTTCTTAAAAATTTGAAAAGTATGTCGTTAACTAGTTTAAGATTTAACTAAATACAATGCTGTATTTTTTCTGATTTTAGCTGACATGCAAGGATGCAGAATCATGCATCCCAACAAGAGTCACTGCAGAGAACATAAACTTGAACATTAGCATGATTGCAGTACGAGTGCCAAAGACAAATCCTTCTGTTAGTAGTGCTTTAAAAGCTATGACAAATATTACTTGTGAAGTAGGGATAGGGAATAATTGTAAGGCCAATCAAGAGTGTGTCCAAGTGCTTACCAAAAATAGAAACGGGATGTGCAAATGTGTGGAAGGCTTTTTGCCTAGTTCAGCGGGGGATGGGACTTGCGAAGTTGTAAGCGCTACCAATAATGCAGCAACTGAGATTGGTAAGTATCTAGTACAAACTAATACAATGTAATTGTGAATTGAAACAATCGATAAGATAGTCATCATTACATACAACTTTCACTTAACTTTCTCCATTTCTTTGAAGATGTTACCACAATAATCCCTTCTTCGTCGACGACACCAAAGACGGTGAAGACTTTGGCCGTTTCCGTTGTCTCCAAGAATGTCACTTTACCAATCAACGAAGTCTCATTATATGCTTATGCTGTTCCTGAGGCACCTGCAGGTTCGAGAAAATACGATATGAAAGACATCTACTTCAATTCATTTTGAAATGTGAAATCATTTTACTTTCACCTTTCATGAATTCAATTTGCAATCATATTTGGTGTACTATAGATCAACCGTACACATACAAGTGGACCCTTATTCGGCACCCCAATGAGGATTCTGCCATGATGGAAGGTCAAGCCACGCAACAGCTCCACTTGATGGGGCTGAAACAAGGGACATACATTTTCGAAGTTTCCGTGAAAAGTGCGGAAGCGAATGGCTCTGCGAATGCCACAATTGACGTGTTTGCGGGTTAGTTCCCACATACTTAATTTATGTTCCGGATTTCATGCAGCAAAATCAAAAATAAATGCCTGAATTATTGTTGGTAATTAAATCTGAAATTTTATGCACACTTTAGAAAAACGATTGAACCACGCACCGGTAGCTGTGATCTCACCCGCTGAACAGACAATACATTTGCCAACGAAAAGTGCAGTTCTGGATGCCAGCCTATCAACCGATGACGATAAGATTATTTCATATTTGTGGGAACTCCAGAAGGGTCCCGTTGAATATGTCTTTAATCCAACCAAAGCCTCCAATTCCACCACCCTCCAAGTGGAGAACCTTTCGCCTGGAAACTATACTTTTAAATTGACCGTTGAAGATTCCGAACATACCAAAAACTTTACTACGGCATCCCTTTCCGTGATAAAGGAAACGGATTATCCCCCAACTGCTAATCCAGGCAAGGACATCGTTATTTATTTGCCCCAGACGGATGTCACCCTTAATGGGAATGCTAGTACGGATGATAAGAAAATTATCGAGTGGGAATGGAAGGCGACCGGGGACTTAAATAGGGCTGTGGATATGCAGGACACCCACACGCCATATCTAAAGTTATCCCATCTTCAAGTTGGCCTTTATCAATTTGAGCTGAAAGTTACGGACGAGGCTGGTCAAAGTGCTACTTCCACTGTCCATGTCATTGTAAAGCTTCCTACGGGAAATCCTCCGAAATGTAAGTAGAAAAGTTTGTTTTAGCAAAATGTTTGGAAGAACAGTTTCCAAAAGTAATTCTAATAACCTGGCGATTTTTTTTCGTTAAAGCTAATGCTGGTACCGAGCAGACAATAATACTGCCGCAAAATTGGGCAGTCCTGGATGGTTCTGGGAGTACTTCAGACAGTAACAAACTCGTTAAATATACTTGGACTCAACTAAAGTAAGTTATATTGCTAATGCATAGCTAAAATTGTATATGTGGATTAAAGTGCCTAATATTAATCGAGATGAACTTTACCTTTCCATCAGGGGCCCGTCCAACGCGTCAATTGTTTCCTTAACCGAAATCGCAAAAGCGAACGTTACTGGTTTAACTAAAGGAGAGTACGAGTTTCAGTTGGAAGTTGAAGACGAGGCCAAGCTAACAAACAAGAGTAGCGTGAAAATATCAGTGATGCAGAGTAAGTTCGGAAATGTTTCTGTCAAAATAATCCACAACATAAAAAGTACAACGAATGGAAATTAATCATCAATTCAATTTCTTAGAAATTAACGATCCACCTAAGGCTCATGCAGGGGAAGATATATCGGTTACCTTACCGTTTACACTTGTGAAGCTGAACGGATCTGCATCGACGGACGATGTGAGACAAAGTTGCAATGAAGTTGATTTTAATTTTTGAAGAAAACTTATCTGAAATTCATTAATTTAATTTTGCATGTATTTCGTAAAGGTGAAAATTACTGAATGGAAGTGGGAACGGCAACCAGAGTCACTAGCTGCTGGAATCATTTTAAGTCATTCGGATCAAAGCCCTGTTCTGCAGGTACTTCACATAAAAACAAAACTCATACTTCTTCCCTTACTTATTCAGATTTAGATTTCAATTTTATTTATTCACACGCTTTGTTCCAGCTTTTCAAGCTTATATGGCTACTTTCATAAACATTCTTATCTACACAAAATGTACACTCTTAATCTTTGTTTGTCTTTTAACAGCTTACAGATTTGGTCCCTGGAAAATATGTTTTCAAGCTTACTGTCAAAGATGAGCAGGGATTAAGTGATCAAGATTCTGTGACTTTAACAGTAACAGAAGGTATTACACTAGTTTTAAATCATTTAAGTTTTATGCATATGTATGATAATAGGAAATATGTAGTCGATTTTGGAGTTCTAATTTGGGCTATGATGATATGGTTAGATGTTCGCAAGAAGGATTTGATCGAAATTATTCTGGATGTTCACATCTATTCCCTGTCCACATCAGACAGAGACAAAGTCATTCAGCAAATGACTTTACTCCTCCACGATACGAAGCTTGTCATGAGTAGCATGCGATCCCAAATGCATACTGGTGAGTTACTGATAATGACAATAATGAGAATGCTTTATGGAATTTTGTTGCGCTTATTGTTTTTCATGTCCATCGTATTGATTGATTGTGAGTGAGTGAGTATATGTATAATTAAAGTTATTTTGTTTCTTTATCAGAAAATGCCGTCTTGATTTTATATGGACAAGATGACAAGGGAAACCAAATTGACGGATCTCATCTAGCAGCTCAACTTCGTCAAAAGATTCATCAGGATGATGGGCTCCTGCAGTTTCCTATCGTCTCAGTGGATACAGTACTCTGCTTGGATCACTGTTCTGGACATGGCGTTTGTCAGGACTCTCCTTCGGGCAGGGAATGTCTATGCAGTGCTTTCTGGATGGAAAACTTTTTGAAGAGGAAGTATGGAAATGGAGAGAGAAATTGTGGTACGTGAGAGAGGCCCTTGGCATGTTATCGATATAACAATTACATAATAATTGATCCTAATTCGGCATATTTGTTTTTGTTTTTCTAGACTGGAGTAAGATTTACGTGGGAGTTGTGACGTGCCTCCTGTTAATGATGGTGATCGCCCTATTCTGGAGCCTGGTCTTCATATTCCAAAAGAACTTCCGAACACTGAAGGAGAACATTAATGGAAAATTAGGAAGTCCAACAGGTCGGGAAAGCAATGGAAAGCGACATCATGCACACAAAAAGCAATACACCCTACTGGACGATGATGACGAAGAGATGGAGCTCGAAACTAAAGGTAGTAGTAGTACATGCATGCATAAATATAGAAATAATCATGCGAAGGAACATTACAATGTAAAATAAAATATAACCGTTTATAAGATTTAAACCAACATTACATAGAGACTAATATCTGTATTGTTTTTTTTAGATGAGGAGGATGACGTGGAGTCTGACGATTCCGACTCTGACATTTTGTTCGAAACCAAGCGTCCCAACAAGCCAAAGAATGGTTATAAGAAAAATGCTGGGAACGGGGTCGGTCCACATAGAAATGGCATTTTAAAACCGCCTAGACGCATCAAAACATAATTAGATCCCAATTAAACTTTACCAGTAATCAAAAATGATGAACAATGTTAAAGATAATTAAAGCATATCGCAACTCGCCTACTAGATATATATATTTAAACTGTCGAAAAATGGTCAACGATACTTATGGACTGTATATCCAGTTACAGATACTAGACTATATATTAGGACTATACATGCAGCATGCATACTTAAAAATTAGCTAAGTGAAAGCTTCTATATTTATATCTAAAGCTATAGTACGACAATCCTACAGATGCCGTATGCATTTCCCCTATTAATTTGTTAGTAGTATATTATATCTGTTTAGGTTATTATATTTTTTATAGATTGACTAAAAAGAACTGACATTCCATGTCTTAAGACATATTATTATTATAATTATTGTATTTTTTCTTATCTCAGTATGACGATTCATTATTATTGCAGCGAATTCTTACTAGTCATCCGTGATAAACCTTTTGGGTTCCTCCATAATTTATGTCAGTAAAACTTATGATACTTTTAGTTAATGGAATAACATGATTTTTATTTGTAAAAGTTGTTATTTTGTAGTAAATACGGTACTTGATAATCACTCTGTACTAACAGCGTTTATGCTCAGAGTGCCTACTACCTCTCATACCATACCAGATCAGAAATAAAGAGAGATTGGTTTTAATGAACATTGACTGCAATTTATATATCATATAATTATTTTATTGATTATTCGAGACAGGAGACTAGTTTTCCAATGTCTGCTCATACAGTTAATCTAAACATGACTAATCACAATGAATTGGAGTTTTATCAAATGAACGAAACATTATTGTTGATTGATCATTATACATTTATGTATATCACAAATAGTATACCTTTCTCGAGCACTAACTAATATAATGGTATGCATGCATTTCTTTACGGAATGTTTAACAATTATTGGCTTTTCCTTATTGGTTTCAGTAATTCATGACTACATATTGATATTTACCCAATCGATTTTTAAAGTAAGTGGAAGTACTAAACTTTAAAACGTAACATATTTTCAACTAATGACAAATCTAAATGCGTGGATTTTATGCACCTTCAAATATCTTGAACAGGTAACGCTGATGCCGAGTAAAATGTGAGTAATATTTGTATATTTGGATTTCCACTTACGCGGAGGCTTTCGCCGGCAACTTCGTTTCTTGTTCCAATTTCTTCCCAAGGTACTCCCTGTTGAAAAAGAGAAGGTTAATGAATAAAAACAGTCAAGACCTCAATTCGAAACTTCCGGTTAGAAGTTATGCAATCATTACCAATTATGGACCATTAGCTTCTGAACGGAAAGGAGTGCTTCGTAACGAACGTTGGAATCGGGATGTGCAAGGTGGGCCATCACAACTTGCTTTCCACCAAGTTGCTCAATTACTCTATTATATTTTTACAAAAACATTACAGTCTCATCATTCATCATTATTAAGCTAGGTTAAAGGATTGAAAATTCGACCGATTTGATTGAACATACGTTTTTCCACGAGGGTAGTGCCTAACAAATTCGCCAATGTCGTAACAGGCAACGCTAAGTACAACGGGGTCCTTGGAGCTTTCGAGGATGTGGATTAGGATTTTCAGAAGCTCATAGTTCTTTTCCGTTAGACGAGCTGCATTCTCACGCCAGAATTTCTCAGATCTGTGGACTGGTGACCACTCCAGGCGTCCCGACTTCACTTCCGTACCATACTCATCGAAGGAGCTTAGGTCCACAATCGATTCCATAAGTTTCTCGCTCAAAAATGTAATATCCGCTTGAATATCTTCATCCTCGAATTTCCGCTGTTGAAGAATATCCAGGTGCTTCAGAACCTTTGACTGTACCATTGCAATACAATGTTCCTTGCAGATTTGATGCTCCTCCGGCTTCTCAATCAGATTTCGGAACACGGCAACGACAATTCTGGTAACCTTTTCCTTGACGCTGTCGCTCAAAATGTCGGCCAAGATTGGAATGGCATTAAACCTAGAATATTCATATAAACCATTCAGTATATTTTACATATTAAACTTAACATTTACAAAATTCAGCCCTGGTTAGCCTTACTTGTTCATCTTTTCGGCCAAGGTGGGATTGAAAGTCAACACCCACAAGCAGAACACCAATTGATACTGAATTTGAAAGTTATGCCTGCCGGACAAGACGGACACCAGCGTCGAGATTCCATCCACGGCCACAAATGCGTAACGGTATTCATCAATTCGCAACATCATTTGAAGACATCTGGCCACAGACTGGATGTATTCATTATCCTGAAAAGAAAATTATTACACTGGATGTACATGAGTGATCAATCTGTGGAAGTCTTGAAGTCTTCCGACTTTGCTAAAACTGTGACTTTAATTAGATTTAATGGTTTAATTTAAGTAATTGCTTAGTTGTCTTACGCTTACCGGACTGCGCAACTGGTCTTTGAGCCATGTCAAGTAAAAGTGGAGGTCAGATCCGTCCATCAACTCCCTGCTCCAGCATGCCATTTTAGCTAAGATCCTGGACGTCATGTTGGTAATGAAGCCGTCCTGCCTATTTAGCATGTTCAGGAATGGGGCCCAGACGGACTCCTTCTTCTTCCTGGCATACTCCTTGAAAATCTCAACGCGGTTCTTATCCTCCTGCAGAACAAAAATTAAGATAATTAATTTTAACTTACGGCACGAGACAAAATGAATAGTTTTGTGAGCTTTGCTTGTTTGGACCACTTACGGACAACATGTCATCGATAAGAACAAGAATGTAATAGATTGTCTGATCTTTGGAGACATGACCCATAAGGTTGAGGAATGTCTTAGCACACTGATGTCTTTGCTCGTCCAGGAACTGGGTCCGGGCGCTTCCAGTTGCCCCGTCAAAGCCAACAATGAAGTTGTAGTCTTCTTGGGATATCATTTGACATCTAGAGAAAGTACAATGAAAACCATTTTAATTTCAACACTGACAATTTCAGAATTTACAAATTGGAAACTTTAAACTAGTTAAACATTTAACTGACGATAATATAAAAACTTACTGAAGATAAGATTGCCAGTTAACGCGCTGATTCCTCACATCATTTGCCTTCTGTTGGAGGAGACTGGTCAGGGCCATGAAATCTGAAAGGAAATAAAAAATGTACCAATGTAATTTAATGCGCAATAGATGATAGGTTTAAATCTTAATAACTAATTTAATTAATTTTATATATAATTCCAATCCCAATTTAAGTAATTATGCTTTGTTAAATCGTTACCTCCTTTCTCAATATCCTCCGGGATCGGCACCCCAAACTTTGCATCATCCCCACTTGCCATTTTGAATCCTTGTTGGTAGTTACAAGCTTCCCTGGACCAGCTTCTTGAGGGCACTTTTCAAAATTGGAGATTTAATTTTAATTTCCCTTATTTAATTCCCCTTAAATATCCGATTAAGTTTTAGGTGCAGTTTTATTTCTTCAGGGAGAAAGTGTCAAAAACCCCCACCCTAAATACACTTTGGAAGAAAACTGGATGTATCGACTCACACGCCTAAATAGTGCCACTATGAACTAACTTAAATGTAAAAACACTCTCATTAACATTAACAGACACTATTTAATGTTCTCATCTCATCTCATATCCCACACAATCCCAGTTAATACAACAACATTCAACAACACACCCAAAAAATTACCAAAACCCAATTGCACGTTATCCATATATGAAAATCAAGAGCAGAGAGAAACAACCTATTACCTAATCTATAGCATAGATGAATTGGGCTTTACATATGGGATGGGAGGAACTTGCAGTATTCTGGAGAATGTTACATGCATTGTTCGTATGGGTGGGTGGATGATGATAGGAAAGCTGGGTTTATAGCACTATAATATAGTACTGGTTGGTATTAACTATAAGTTTATAGTACCTAACTGAATTTAGCTTATAAATCAAATGGGGAAAATTATGAATGTATCAAGTAGAGGTTCAAGTATGGGGTAGGTAGGCAGGTAAGTATGTATTCATCTTCATGATTTTTACCTGTATTCCGCATGTTCTAAATTAATTGTTAGTGAAGCTCTTTTGGTTAGGCTTTGGTTTGGGCTTACTAACTAACTAACTATGTGTATAATGCTTGGATTGACTATTCTGGCTATGAGCTACTAAATTAAAATGAGTGTCAGAAGGAGGATGACGTGAGAATAAATGACGAAGTTATGAAGCCGAAGCGTATGAGCCTATATGTATTTATTTGCATGAACATTTTGGTGAGGTGATTGATTTGATAATTAATTTTGATGACTACCAGTTAATTTGCTTTTTCATACCTTTCTGATAAGCCCCTTTATTTTTCTGCTGCTGCTCCTCCTGCTGCTTGACTCTCCGTAAGTACCTTTCCTTCCTGTCGCCCAAAAGGGAGTAATGAATGTGCTCATCCTCCAATTCGGATGTCCCTGAATTTTCTCCAGTAAAGACCCGCTGGATGAAGTTGAGAAAAGTGCAAATAAAATTCTTCTTGGGGGGTTGGACAAGGTTCTTGGGAGGGAGAGACATGCTATCATCAACAAGGGGCTCCAATAATCGAATCCGAAGAGAAAAATTAAATGTGGATTGGTTGATGGTTGTGCACGTACGGTTTTTCCAGGTGTTCAGCAACGGGGCACTGTGAGATGGTGAAACTTTAAATTGGAATTAATCATTTGTGATTATCATGATTTTTTTAAAAAAATTACTGTAATACATAACAACGCATAACGCATAGATTTATAGTGCTCCATTGTTGACTGCACAAGTCGGCTAATTGTACATGAATATTAATATTAATTAGATAGAGCATGGCTTTGATATTTAAAACTACTCTAAATGCTACCATTAATTTAGAGACAATGGTATCACAAAATGCCTAAATGAATAAACGAAACCAACACTAACTTTACAAGATTTTCTTTATTACAGTACAATAAGGAAATATTTGACATATTTATGTATATATATTTTTTATGTTTTTTATACTTTTATATTTTTTTTAAATAGTTGATTTATAAGATAACTTATATAATAGACGTAGACTGTGTTTACTACACGAGAAATCTTAAATACAGCGAAAGAATTCCTACTACATTTTTGCTAACTAATTCCTACTTCGGAATACTTGTACAGACTTTTTCTATTTTGTACGTAGATTAATAATTATATGTATATTTTTTTGTGTTTTTTTTAGCTTTAGGTTGACCTACGGTAAGGAAATAGGAAAATGTTAGGAGATTAATACAAAACGACAAAATGGGAGCATGTAATAGGTACGATATAGGATAGACGCCAGAGTACAAAACAGAAAATAGCCATCAAAACTCACTTTCACCGGATTAACATCAACATCACTAACTTGAGCAGTACATATTCTACTGATTTTAGATTAGATCGCAAAGCAAACAAAATTGGGATACTAGTTAATTATAGTTGTTAGAACTGGCTATAGGCTACGCTACAATATGTACTAGATGGTGCATGGCTATTTTCATTTTTCTTATCCTTATTCTTGAGAAGATCCCTCTTGAATTTTATCAACTTCTGGCTCCTCCTTTGCACTTCCCACAGAGCTTGCCGAATCTCCAGAGCCAAATTCCGATGAAATTCCAGAATCAGTGCTGCTAAATGTACCCTTGGACGACATTATGGTTTCGGAGTCAGCAGCCTTCAATTCGATTTCCATTGCTTCGCTAATGTTCTGGACAATGCTGGATACGGCTGGCTTCATTTCACGTGTGCCGGGATTCACCAGATCTTGCTAATGAAATGAAATAAATAAAATAGAATAATTGAATTGCAATATTTGATAAAAATAAAATAAAAAGTATGGATGCATTGAGTAGCTAAAGGATGTAATACCTCTGAAGATGGTGCAGTTGGAATGGATTGAAACGTGTAGTTTCGAAAGAACGTATCCAAGCTTTGGACAGGTTGCGCGTGTTCAGGGTGCTCACGCTCTTCCCGTAATTCCTTAGAAATTTGCTTCACTTTCATCGAAAGTTCTTCCTTGGCACTGAGAGCTCGAGATGGTGTGAGCTGAGAGAAGAATTCCCTGATTTGCGGTGGAGATGGGATTTTCTCTTCATGGGTAACTGGCACCGCCACCGGTTGCAGTTCACGTTCAGCAGCCATTCGTTTGGCAAAGAAGGTTGTTTGAGCCAATTCTTCGGGGGTTGGAATCTTTGTATTTCCTCCTCCAGCACTGCGTAGTAGACTTTCCAATGAATCCAAAGTTTCGGCTGCCTTAGCTGGCGAGTTGCTGAATAAGAAAACAATTGAAATAAATATTCATAAGTATGATTTGAAGCTGATTATTATACTGAGATTGACTAAGATAATTTTTAAACATCGAATACCTCATGTAAGGCACGTGAGTTGGTGGAGGAGGTCGCGCTCCGGGGTTCAAGAACTCCTTCCAGTCAATGTGGCTGAAAACAGTATTTTGCATTGTCTCAGCTTCTGGAAGTGGAGGAGCGGATGCTCGCCTTTCCTTCTCCTTCTGGAGTTCCATTTGCTGTGCATATGCCATCTCATATTCGGAATATGTGGGCGAAGCCAGCGGAGCGGCGAGGTTGCGGCTAAAGTTACTCCCAAAACCATTCATTCCAAGCAATCGGCTGGATCCTCCTGGTGTTCCTAGTCCAGCCATTTTCGCATTCATGCCCATGTGGGATCGGGTTGGAGTTGGGCCTGCAACATACAATGAAAAATTGAATTTCATTTCCTATTTTGTTGCATACGTACTAATTAGTTTGCATTTTACATATGTAGCTTGTTGATCCTATCCTACACAATTATTTTTTTAACTCACTCATGGAGAACATGGAATGAGGTCCTCCTCCTGAGTGAACCGGAAACTGGCCAAAGCTGTTCTGCTGGAAGCTGGTGGGCAAATTCGGAACCCGGATCACGGTTGGAATGGAAGATGCCAGTGGATGGTAGAATCGGCAGCGGGGTCCTCTTGGGCAGTAACCATCCAGAAAATTTCGACACGGGAGCATCCTCCGCTCATCCTCTCGGTCGACTCGTGCAGGATTCATCTTGCTGTTCATTTTTCTGTCAATTCATTCACAAAATCAAAGGTAGGTAGAGAGGTTAGTTGGTTGGTACAAAACTACAAGAACTACATATTTTTCAAAAAATATTTTCAAAACTACAGATCTAGATCTGAAAAGGACTATCCATTGAATTATCACTGACTAAAAATTCTGCATTCCATAAAAATAAAAATTTCTGCTACCCCTTCGAAAATTTTACTTTATGTTGACTTTGATTGGCAAAATTATGCGAAATTGGCGAGTGACAATAATAGTTCTATGGATACCCATTCTCGTTTCCTCATCAATAAATGCATCTGCACCACGGCTAAATTATCACTTCTCGAAAGTGACTTCGCTCCAAATGATCCCGAATTAAAAATATGAGTGACATAATTTGTAATTATCTCAAACCATGAATTGGCCAGGATGAGTTCCCCAAGAAAGTACTCATCGCCTTACCTAACCGGCCTTCCAGGACTGTCAAACTCCTCCCCTTCCAAGGCCAAAAGGCGGTCCAAGACATCCATTACGAAACCTAACTCCTCCTCAGTCATATCCCATGATCAGAATCAAGGCGACAGTGCCAGTGACAATAGTAATCCCCTCTCAATAGAGTGTAATCAAGGTAATGTGGATCAATCGGCTGGAGATGTGGATAACCTTATAAAAGAAATTCAGGGTGGGGTGAGTGCAGTGAAGCTCACGGACAGCTCGCCTGAAAGTCCAGATATAGCCAAAGATGAAAGTGGCTCCCAGGCTCCAGGTTGGGTCTCCAAATCCAAATTACTCTAACCTAACATGACAATGACCAACTTACTTAATCTATCTATAAAAATGACTTAAATATTCCTAATATCTTCAGATCCTCCAGAAGTAAAATGCCAAGATGCGCCTAGTACCCCTGGGGACATTGGAGGTGCCAGTGCCAGTGCCGAGATAACTGCTGACGCCATGGGCTCCAGTAACAGCCTCCCCACTCAGGAGGATGAGCCTAAAGATAAAAGCAATGCAAATACGACTGATGAGCTATCAGCCCAGATCAAGTGTCTCAGTCTGGACTCGGATTCGAGGAGTTCCTCCTCCCTAAAGTCAATTTTGAAGCCGCCTACCCCCTACTATAAAAATAAGCCGAAGCCAGTAAGAACTGAAGGAGGTGGAGGAAGCCAAGAAGGCTCCAAGAAGTTTGCCAGTGTGAATGTCAAAGACTTGAAGATGAAGTCTGGAAAGTTTGGGGGGAGGGAGAGGGACTCCAAAGAAAGGGAGCAACCTACCAGGTCCCTCACCAAGCATAGGCATGGACATGCAAGCCCTTCAGCGGTAGCAGGGCCAAGCCCCATCGCGAAAATTGACTTGTTTCAACAACAGCAGGGGCAAATTAGCATGAAGACTCCAAGGCGGAGGTCGAAGGGGCCACTGGGAGCAGGGAAGGGGGGACTTGGAGGGGGAGGGGCTCCACTTGTGACAAAGAAGGCAGTAAGATTCTCCCACAAGATTGATATCTATCATGTGCCTTATGAAGCCAGAGGTAAGCTATATGACTAATGAGTTAACTGCTACTTCAATTAGCTAGTTCTAAAAAGTTAATTAACCTCGACTCGATCGACCTACTCATTTCAGCCGGAACCCGGGCCTGTGACTGGCAACGGAACATGCTGGAGCAGCGGGTCCAAAGCTTCCGCCAACTGATGAAGGACGTAGGCTCCTCCTCCTCGGAGGAACTGGACATGTTCGGAAATGGCCTGATCTTCCCTAGCTACCCTTATCACCTCCCCAATCCTAACTTCGCCATGAGGGGGAGGGTGCGCAACTTTAAGTTCTGAATTGATTCTGATTCGGACCTTCACCCTCAACCTCATTCACATAACGTGTGCCTAAACCAGAGAGATTTAACGCGTGTCTAAAACGTACCGTGTACTACCTATATAAATAACGTTATTTAAAAAATCATGTTTTTAATTGGACAATTAGTTAAATAAAATGCTTTGCTGATAATAAATAGCGTTCGGGACCACCTCAAAATATATTTTCATGCCATATCTGAACTGAGCCTAAACCAACTCGCCATCAATCTCACAAACCAATTCATCGCCGACATGCTCATCATAATTTAAGGCTTACCCTAATTAACTAATTACAATTAAGAATTAACTAACGATATGAAAATATTTTTAACGAGCTTACGTCTCCGGGAGCCTCCCTGCTCAGGATGGAACTTACTTGTCTTGTGGGGTGATCCCTCCTTTTCTTTCTACTTGTTAATTGGAATTACGTAACTGATCAATTAAACATGGAGAATTAAATAATATGCTATTTAATTAGGGGAGTTAATTTCAATTAAAAAAATTACAAAGAATTGATCATACTGGAACTGGCTAAGGGGCTGGCTGGAATATGAAGATGAAATTTTTTTACAAACAAAACAAAAAACAAAACGGGAAGATGGGAAGGGACTTAACTATAGTCAGTTTGTCGATTTCGAAACGGGATATTTCCAGTTTGAACCTGCGCGCCAAAAATCCGAAAATCCCATGCCATTTCAAAAATCGAAACTTGTTCGGAAGCTGATGACTGAAAAGGGAAAACGGAAAAGCGTAAAAGCAGAGGAAAATGAACAAAGGAAAATAAGGAATGGGCTGGGGTAAGTTAAGACGTGTCCAAATCTTTCACTCAAGCACAGAGAGAGAGAATCAGCTGCAGAATTGCACATGGCTTGTTTGTAAATGTTGATGTTTGACATGAACGCTTTTTAGTCATCGGCTGGATCAGGTGAGGGAAGGTGAAGATCGTTTTTTGGAGGAGGTTTTGGAGGAGTTTTTTGAAGGAGTTTCTGATTTGGAGGAGTATGATGTCGTCAAAAGGGTTCCTCCCGGCAATGGTATGGAGGGGGAGATGGTCGAGCCTAGAGAAATGTCTTGGAGGGAGGGATGGGAGGGGACGGTGGTTGCATACTATAAATGGAGTGACTTTTAATGAAAGGGTATTTAACAGGTCCTCATCATCAATTAACGATAATGGCTCAAAAGTAGTTAACTATTATTCTCTGGGGGGCAAAGGGAGGAATATTGGAGGGGTTGGAGGGAGAGGGGGAGTGTGTAATCTTCATTCTGGGGGAGGAGGTTTGTTTTCGAGCAGTGGTCATATGACATGTTCGAGTTGCTCCCATGCATACTCCCGGAACCTGGATGACTTTGTGAATCTGGTCTGCTGCCCCAAGTGTGGTGACCTCCAGAAGCTGGGGAGGTCGGAGTTGCCCAACTACTTCCAGATCTTTAGACAGGCCAAGAGCTACCGGGTGGATTTGAGGAGGATTTCGGACGTGACGAGGCAGCTCCAGAAGGTCTTCCATCCCGATTTGTATGGGGGGAAAGGGGAGGTAAAATTAAGGATGAATGAAGGTTTAATTATTTTACAGGTTAGTTAATTACTGACCGGATTGACTTTAAATTGTGTCTTTGATTATGTTTTAGGACCAGCAAAATCTCAGCCAAGAATACTCCTCCTTCATCAACAAGGCCTTATCAACCCTGACGGACCCCATCGAGCGGGGAAGGTACTTGCTAGCCCTTGAGGGAACCCCCGTGGATGACCCCAGTAATGACCAGGAAAAGAATACAGACAAGGACCCTCAATTTTTGGAGGAAGTCATGATGTTGAATGAAGAGTTGGAAATGTTGCATTCCTACGAGATGTGGAAGACGTTTCGGAAGCGGAATGAGCAAGAGTTGCAAAGAATTCATGAGTGAGATGAGCTAATTAATTAGGACTTAATTAATTTTTTAAATTGGTAATGTAGTCATTCAGTCATTGTTAATTCTGTCATTTCTTATTCCGCAGTAAACTGGCAAATGCCTTTGATGTTCAGGACTTGGAGGAAGCCCACCGACTTTTGGGGAGGATGAAGTATTTTGATACGCTACAACATAAGTTAAAAGAACTGAAGGCAAGGATGGGGATAGTTGAATAAAGCAT
>JAQIXQ010000602.1:0-24688 GCA_034700485.1 Pseudosinella alba
AGTTGAAGGCATTACACTAATCAGATATATCAGGGTAGCCAAACCGATTCACATATTGGCCGATGTATCACACGTTCGTTTGAGTCGACATTACATTGAGCTGAAAGTAAAAATATGGCCAGTAAAACACTTTTTCATCCCATGTTGCTAAGGAAATTTGAAACATCATCCGCCCGTATCACGAGTTGTAACAAACAAAACAGTGGTTCTATAATCAGCACCTTAGGAAAACCAAGCAACTAAGTAAATAATGGAAGTTTATAGCTGGGTGAACTTATATCAAGTGTAATTTACGGTTGTCCGTCCGAATGCAGTTTTGAAAATAGATTTACAAATAAAATACTTTGAAAATCTCCCATACGCAGTATTTGTTTGTAGCTCAAGTTTGCATAGAACATAAAATATTCCCATGCATACGTAAGTTATTCGGATACGTTCGATAATATAATATTGATGCTAATATTGAAAGGAAACTACTTTGTAATGCCTTACTACTCCTTGCCATTAATCAAGCCTATATTAGTAAACTCATCGCGAAATTTGATGGCGAATTGAATTTCACACGTAAATTACTTGATGATCTGAGAGTATGTATATCTGAGAACATATCTAAAGTACAACGAATGCTGACGCCGACCACTTTGATGTAAAACCTACTGCATAATTATAGTAACACTTGGTCGATCGTCAGTGCTCTCTTCGTGATCGTTGACAAATTACGCAGCACTTCCTTAACGGATTTAGTATACAGTATTATGGGCACTACTTAAATAATAGACCTCAAGATGCCCAGTTTGACGTGAATGTTAACCAATGCAACGTCAACATGTCCTCGTTTGACAGGATATTGTGTTGGGTATGGACTAAAAATATGGCTCGTAAACTACTTTTAGTCGCATTTTCCTAATGATACTCGATGTTACCCGTTTAGCAAGTGTAATGAATAAAATAACGGTTCCACAATTGGCACTACGGGCCTGCTTGAAAATTGACCACATCGTAAAAGTCTACACTTGTGTAAGTGTATTTTATCTGTAATTTACGAATTCCTCCAACGAAACTAATACTGTAAATGGCTTAATGGAATATGAACAAGAAAACTCTAGAAAAGATTTTACGCAGATTCTGTTTTAGAGCTCCATAGGATATGGCAAACTTACAGATACTTCTACTCTACTTATAGGAGGTCTCCACAATAACACTTTTAGTTCCTGAAATCCATATTGAATGGATACCCAATTCCACTCTGCTATTAATTTACTTATTTACGCTTATTTCTCAGTCTTCCTGGAATTCGGATAGTCAATGACCCCGAAATTAAGTGACTTTTTGTGGATTTGACAGATCACTTAAAGGACAATACAATACATTCTAACGTCTGACACGCTCATAAATAGCATCCATTTTGACGGTGTCAGCTTAGGTATCATGGACTACCAATTAAATGTGCATGGGCGGCCTCCTATATCAGAAAACCTGATGTATCTCTTTCATATATAACGTAGGGAATAAAGTCGCACAGCCAAACCCCCTGTTCGGTTAGAAATTTCATTAAAAAAACATTTCCTGTGGAGTAGCTGAATTACTCATGGTACTCATGGTAAAATTATTAAAATTTTAAATTTATAAAAACCAGGCATTGCTGTTGCAAAACAATTGACTTGTTATGTCACGCCTTCAATATATTTATGTTGCTATTTAGCTGGCTAATTGGTAATGCATTTGTTCCAATTATGACCCCTTGGATTTGTCATGAACATAATAAGATTGTTAATTAAAGTTTTGCAGTGAGTTGTGGACTCAATTATATCAATACAAGCTATTTAAAGCTGCCGTCTCGCATGGCACTCGCCAACTACTACTGATTCAATACATCATTTAATTCAAGCTACCAACTGTCTTGCAAACATCAATCTTTATTGCCGAGTCACATCGGGTTAAGTATGTTAATATAAATATGCCGATGTTCCTAATCGAAAATGTGCGGAGCGCCTGGTGTAAATTATATCAACTGCTGAACGGAGATTTTAATTTAAAGATTGTCTACTGTTGTAATTCGAATCGGATACCAAATTTGTTACTCCTTGTAAGCCAAAAAATCACTTCAATTTATTCATGCTACAACACATATAACCGTTGGGCAACAATTGTCACAAATGAGCTAAACAAGAATTGAGCGAATCAACAAAGTCGTACTCTTTCAAATCAGGATTCCCGAAACTTTTACTGAAAACAGCTTAATAACTTGGGAACTCACATCTACGTTTCCTTTGCAGTGACGCAAGATTCTGGGGTCCCAAGAATAAGAATACCAATCCATAACCATACTGCAGGAAATACAAATGCGAACAAACAAACGATGCGTAAATAAATTCATAGTTGCAAAGTAGCAGCAGTATTAAGCAACGCAATACCGAACATAATTCAAATGCCAACTGTAATTTTATTTTGGAGTTGTTTGTGTGCTTTCCATAATATTATGATGCCCTGAAAGAGTACGCAAAAAGTTCTCCATGGCATACTTTCAACCTACTTTGACAACTTATCAAAATGACCGACAAAATTTAAAATACCAAATCGTGTCAACCGCTAACTATATTTTATATTTAAAAAGACGATTACATCAATACCATGATACCATGAATACCACTTTCTGAATTGTATTAAATCCTTTCATTTGTTATATTTCAAATGATTATTAAATAATTCACCTAACTATGTTCGCTCAAAGTTATGCACGTTCTAATGACATTTTTATTTTCCTCATCTTACTATTTGTAAGCAATTTTTGTCTCATGCTCATAAGCTAACTTATGTAATTTAATGATTGATTATTATGCATAATTCGTAGCAGGATAATTTCTGTTCAGTTTGACTATTATCTATCAAATGTGTAGCATATATGTATATTGTTCCGAAGTTAGCGTTGGTCTACTATCGCATTACTATATACAATTAATCTTTGATATAGAAATGTTTAGGTTTGGCAATTTGAATATTTTTATGCCTTAATTAGGTATAATCTGTAATCCTAATCACTGATTCAAGTATGTTAAATAATTGGATTATTGGTTACGTAAATTTTAAGGGAACTTATTGGATGAACGAATGCTCTTTTACTATAAAAATGGTTTAGTAATTTCATTTAACATCCAGCATAAAATAAAAATGATGAAATTTATGTATTCATTAAGACAAAATTGACAATGACAAATCATAATTTAGACCACCTTTATATAAAATGTTAAGCTGACGTAACATAATGTCTGTAACTGATTGCAACAATAAAATAATTTTTAGAAAAACATAGTACTATTTTCTAAAATTGCTGCAGTTGGTTAGCAGTACTTATCGAAATTACATAATGCAGTCGTTTTTTTGGGACGATTGAATGAAATGTCTAGCCTAAGCTATTTCAGAACATCATAACATCGTAATCTAGATTTGTAGCCCCACATAATAAGGTACATTAGCATAGGTGATCAATTTCTCCGACACTTGAATAGACATAGGAATGCTTTCCTCTCAGCGTCAGTTTATATTTGACCTTTAAGGAATTCAATTCCACTTTAGAAACTCACTTGGTCCAACATAAATAGGACCATGAGTGCCCTACTTCTTCAAGCCAACTCCTTGAACCAAAAATTCACAACCCTGTTCCTCATACCAACCTCAGTAACCTTCAATCGGGAAACTTTGCGATGGAGACATGAAACTAGAATTACTAAGCTCTGGCCTTATTACATCATGCATCATTTTATAATAATAACTTTGGGTTTGCTCATAATAGCCTTCCTTACAATCGTCATTATATTCTATTCGGTAGTGTTCCCAATAGAAGTAAAGTTCTCCATGGCGTTGTACTCAGGGGGAGTAATATTACCTGGAATCTTTGTAAATTATCTCCTGTCCCAACTTGGGGATGACATGGTCACGGTGGCAAACTGGTCAGTGATGTCTAAAAAATGCCACTACATCCCACGTTATTTCACACGGGGAAAGGATTTGACCTCAACATTGGTTGCAGGTAATGCGTATTGTCTGAAATTATGGAGCTTTATTACAAATTGGCAACGAGAGCTTAATAAATCTGCTTAACTGACACAATTGTTGTATTATTATGGACAGAGGTACGGAAAATTGTGCACGGGATCAAACCAGTGGATTGGTTCGGGATTCAAGGAATCTTCATATTCTGCTTGCTAACGACCATGTCAATATTCTTCGGAATCTTTTTAGTTCATTCAAATTTGGATATTGGCATTATATTTCTGAACACGTTATGCTCTACAAATGTCTTCAATCTGACCCCATATCACAAGCATATCGCCTTCAAGCCATCATTATACTGCATTCATCTACCATGTCTTGTATCCTTCTACATCGTTATAAAAACTCTTGTTCTAGTCTACCTACCTTTCATCCAGTCCCAATTGGAACTATTAAGATATTTTACCCGAGTGCAGCTAAATTACCGACAGATCGGATTGTATAGACAATTGCTAATTGCAAACAAGATATTTCATTCCGTGGGAAAATTCATGACCGGGGCCTTATTAGGAATTGCATTCTAATTGCTACTGTTTTTCATGACTGGCTCCCTCCTAGGTTGGCCCTTTCTTCCCTGGAATGTTTATTTAATCATGCCGGTCTGTGTTTTTGTGATGGGAGGGGTACTCATAGTGACATTTCGCACTGGCTGCGAAATGTATGAGTTAAGCGGTGTGGTAATTACCAATTGGTATTGGGGAATTGCTTTCGGTAATCGACCAAGAGAAATGCAACGGATTTTGATGAGTTTGTGGAGGGTGGCAATCCCGGTTGGGGATGTGGGGATAATAGATAAGGACATCAAAAGGAATTATATGAACAGTTTGTTGAACAATTTTGTAAATACTCTGATCGTTGCGAGGGATCTTTTGGCTTGAGTTTTTGGCGCATTAATTTTATTTTCCTCCTATGCATATTATGACATTCGGATTACATGATATGATGATATATTAATATTAAATCGACAAATAGTTTAAGCCAGTAATTCAACAATATGTAGTTTTTATTTGGATGGAACACTTTCTACAGGGGGTTACATTCGTTTTTGCTCAACTATAGCAACCCCCTATCGGGTCGTTCTATCATCCTTAGTACAAAGTGTGGGGTCCTATCTTGTAGCCAAAAAGTCACACGTTAGGACCCATACTCTAGATTTTTTAAAATGTCACTGTATGCCATCGCTATCCCGGACTGAATGTGGCGTGTATTTTTTTTTCTTTTCCATGCCAGTTAGGTGGTGTTTTGACAACCCAACCGGGTCAATTTTTTGGGGCTTTTCATCTAATTAAGTTCGCCACGCCAAATAAACTTAAAATCAACTCCGCGACATGCACAGGGGCATTTTTGGCGTTTAAAAATAACGGCAGTTGTCGTCGCTAGGGATAGCTTACATTTGCCTTGTTAAAATATTCAAAGCAGTAGGGAGGTAAAATGTCCCTGTAGGGTCAGTTTGAAATGGCAAAAAATGTTTCAGTGGAAGCAACTGCTCGAGTGAACTACGAACTAGGGTTCAGAAGTCTGTGGTACGAATTGTGGGGTAAATAAGAAGCCCACTCACTGTCTTCTTGAGGCTAACCTTTGCTTTCATTCCATAAATTGACCCTAATGTCACCCTGAACCTTCATTATGTGACTCAGTCGATATCGAACTGGTAAAAGAAAAATAGGCTAACTGCCCTGGCACAAGTCCAACTTACGTTTTCAGTTTAAATGGACTCAAAATTCGGTTTTATCAAAAGTCGTTCCCCCATAGAAATCGCTGCATGGAAACGGCCGACCGGGGTAGCTACTACAAACCCCAAAAATCCATACGGACTTTATAAGACATTTGAAAAACCAGTCCCCAGCATTGGTAGAGAAATTAACGGGCTACAAGTAGGGAACCCTCATTGGACACTGACTAGCCAGAAAAGCATAGAATTTTATCTTTGAAAATTGAGCAAAAACGAATGTAACCCCCTGTATTTCAGTGAATACGTTTATCTAGTTGTTAGTAACGCAAATATCATATATAAACTTGCTCCGTACATATACAAATTCACACTGGATTCATACCAGAAAAGCAAATTATGGAGTTTTCTTGCAAGTGCATGCACCTAGACATAAAGTTCCCATTCAATTCATATGCAAACTGCCAATACTGCAAAGGTACGACCACTAAGCACGGATGTTTATCTTATCGATGATCAAACATTGAATATAATTCCTTATCAATATTGCAGGAAAACAAGGACTCTCAAACAACATTCAGCTTCAACGTACAATTTTGCGACCGGCTTCCCTAGAGTTTACTTTTGGAAAGCAAACAACTACATACCGTCTACATTAAGCGAGTATTAAATGTGGACTTTTGTTTATCGCATGTTATAATTCATAAAGGGCAATCTCACTTGAGCATGTCAATGTTTGCCCGCTATTCCTCTGGTAAGTAAAATATCGAGTAGGGTATTTGGTGGCGCCAATAAGGATTTGTCCTAACAGCCCACTCATCCTCGGTTAACTCAGACAACGGTCAATGAATATAGCTACGATAAGATAAGCTGCTCACGTAATTCCGTGATAAGTTCACGCTTTGATATACTCAAATCTTCCTGGTCAGTTGAGTTATGAATTGTTCTGAATGCTATATTGAAACTCATATAAGTGTATATTGTGCACAAGTAGAGTTGGTAATATGGCACTCAAAGCACATTTACGTTTAAATATTGTTTTTAAATATTGTTGCCATTGTCATTAATAAATTGTTGCCTTGATTTTCAGCGTAGGGGCACCAAATATTCGAAACCTGCATCGTTACTTCATTTTCAACTTAAACTTACATATCAACTATAATCAAGAAAGATGGAGAGCTGGGAGAGGGATCATATCAAGAAACATTTGCCTGAACTAATCAGGGACACAATTTGCTATCCCACTTTTCTCGCCAAGTTGAGTGCTAATAATGTTCTTTTTGGAGATGACATTGATGCCTTGGTAAAATGCTGATAAAAATGATTAAAAGTGTAGTATATAGATGTATATTATAAATTTCTTGTCATTTTTATGTTTGAAGCTAAAATATTATTTAAAATTATTTTCTATTAGAATGCATTAACGGACCAGAAGGAGAAAACCACTCTGTTTTACAAGGTGATCCAAACCCGAAGTAAGAGCTTTGATCTTCTCAAACAAGCCCTATTCGAAACATCCCAAAGTGGGGTGCACAACATTCTGAACGGATGTATTTCCCAATGGGATGCTCCACAATCGTCGCTGGCCAATACTTATATTAAAGATTTAATAAGTTCCAAAGAAACAGTCTCTGGATCTCATGCAGAATCAAATAAAAGGTTAGTTCATGTTTTATATCATTCATTCATTGTCACTTGTTTGCATGTGATGCTATGGTGATTTATATCTAATATAAATAATAGAGAGGGAGATTTAATGGAAAGTATAACACCCAAAATGCTAAGGGTTACTGAGCCGACTGACGAGCCCCTCACCAGCCATAAAATTGAAATGTAATTTAACGAATTTTAAAAGATGCTTATATCGTTAATCAAGTAAATGGTGATCATTTCTGGGGTAAACAATTAAACCAATTAATGTGATTCCGTTGCGTAGTATAATTGATCGTGCATTGGTGGAAAATACTGCACGCAGGAGATTGCTGTTGGAAAATATGAAGAGGAGATTTAATCAACTAAAAACGAGAATGAAAATGGACAGCGAAAACAAAACTGAATCAGAAGATCGTCATCATGTTAGCCAACACCAAATCTTAACAGTTCCCACCTTAATGACACCAGGAATGCGTGGAATGTCGGACGACATGAAAAGTTACTTTAAACTCCGTTCAGATTTTCAATTCTCGAGACTTTGCCAGCGCGATTTTGACATCCCAAAAGAACAATTTGAAGAGGATGAAAATGGACAAACAATCCTTCATCATTTGTATGCAGATAGGCTAAGTGCCGCCACATTTCCCTTCCGAAGCTTGAGGAGTGAACTCGCAGCCAACGGCTGCTCTAGAATGTTTAATATCCGGGATAATCATGGAAGAACCCCTTTAATGTTAGCAGCCGCAAATACTGAAATAGACATGACATCATTGTCCAAACTAAAAGAACTTGGAGTGGATCTTACTCTTACTGACAAGGAAGGAAAATCCATTTTGTCTTACATTGTGGATGGAAACATCAATCTGAAATTGCTTCCCGATTTATTGGCCCATGTCATGATCAAGCACACTGTTTTAGAGGAAGCAATTAAGGGAGGAGACGAAGAAGCAGTAAAGGTACTGGTTATGCTTGGGTGTGACGTTAACTTGCAGAACAGCAACTCCGAGACTCCCCTACACCTTGCAGCGCGTTCCAGCGATAAAACATTCTCCCTTAAAATCATCAGGTTCCTGATCAAAAACGGTGCAAACACAATACATGCAACAGATAACGAGAATTACACATTCCTCCATCGCCTAATGGACGATGGAACTGCACTCACTCCCAACGAGTTTCACGACTTATCGGAACTTCTTGTTTCGAACAACTTCTCCCACTCGCTTAACACATTTGGGAACTTCGAGAAAACAATCAGGATTGACAGACATGATCATAAGCACAACTCCATCACTCCATTTCATATGGCTGTGAAGAACCTGGAGATAGAGAAAGGAACATTGTCCCTCCTGAAAGAAAATGGCGTTGACTTCAATGCACTTAACGCTAATAAGGATTCGGTTTTGGCTTATGGTCTGCTGGGAAAACGGACGACGGGATTTTTATCGGAGTTAATTAAGCTTGGTGCCAATCCCAAACACATAAATAAGCATGGGCGCAACTTACTTCACCGGGCAGCCGTTTATGGCAGCTATGATGACCTAAAATTATTCCTTAATTTGGGTCTGGACCTCAATGCGGAGGATAAATGGAATAGCACCCCTCTTAATCATATTGTCTATTTCAGAAGCGCAGATGCACTGGAGAAGATTCGTCTTCTCATTAGCCATGGTGCCGACCTTAGAATCAAAGACAGCGATGGGCGAACTCCATTGTTAAATGCAATCCTCCGTTATGATTTGGAAGACCGGGACGAAGTAATAAAGCTCCTTACCCAAAGTGAGATCAAATGTCGGTAAATGCTTTACACATGACGAAATAAATATTGCTTTGGGCATAGAGCGGGAAAATAAAAAATCTCAATAAATAACGATAATAAAAGTATATAGAATAGTCAACGTTTAAAAATATTTTTAAAAACTTAGAATATAAAAATACTTAAAAATATCGAAATATAAAAATACTTTTTTAAAATGTCAAAATATAAAATACTTCTTACTAAAAAATATCAAAATATAAAACGCATTTAAAAATTACAAAATTTAAAAATATTTAAAAACCTAAAAAAAATATTTTTAAAAAATATCAAAACATAAAAAAATACTTCTAGAAATACAAAAATTTAAATTACTTTTATAAATGTCGAAATATAGAGATACATTTTAAAATGTCAAAATTTAGAAATACTTTTTTAACATATCAAAATATGGGGATACTTTCAAAAATGTCGAAATATAATTTTTTTATTGTTAAAATACAAGAATTCGTTAAGGAGATTATGAAATACTTTAAGAAAAAATGCGAAAATATTAAATACTTAAGATGTATAAATATAAAGATGAGAAGTATAAAATATTTAAGATGAATAAATGTAAAAATGTAATTTAGCTTAAATCCACATTTTCGTTCTCCAGAATTACTCCACTCCTGAATCCATATTGCTTCCTTTTAAGGAAAGGATTTTAATGACATAAGTACCTTCCCCTTTTCCCTTATCCTTTACGTATATAAAGAAACCCACTTTTGTAACGAAACACATTTGGACAACGAGGTTGGCATTGCACTGTGATAAATAAATTGGTCCTAAATTATAAAACTTACGTCGTTGGGGCAAGTTGAGATTCTCATTTATTCTCACAAAATCTTTCAGTTACGAACCATTATTTTCATAAATATAACCACAAAACAAGTGATAAACTCAATAGGCAATGTCTAGAGAATACTCGCACAATAATTGCAGTTACAGTTATTAGTTAATGTTTACCAAAATGAAATAAATAGTACCGCAACCCAATGCATTCTTTTCATCTCATTTGATATCAATTTTATACTTTCATGACTTACTTATATCAAGCAACAAACAAGTTAATTAAACAAAATAATAAACAATAACATCACAGCGTAATATTTCTTCAAACCGCTTGTTGCATAACCGTTCAATTTAATATATAACATTTAACATTAATATTTGTACTGGATTAGACTTTTGAAATGTGACTCTTTAAATAAAGAAGATTAATGAATAATCCTTCTTCAACCATCTTGCCGCTTGATTTTATATAGCTCATACTGAGCTCTGGTAAATCGAAGTGTGTCACCTCCACCATCAACCAACACAGTCTCTTTCAAACTTGGAAGGGATTCCCAAATACCCATCGCATATATTCTCCCATTGCCCATGTATTCCCCCAAGGAACATTTCCGCACTTTAAAATACTCCAGAGATGGAAACGCTTGTAGAAATTGTAAGTCGTCTAAAACGCCCTTGGAATCAATCAAAATAAGAGACTTCAGCGTAGTAACAGTATTCACCGGGATTGGCGATGACAACTCCTCGTCCGGTCTAAAATGACGCACAGACAGCTCCAAACTGATCAAGCGGGGGAATTTCTTCAAGCACTCGGCCATATCATAATTGACTGAAAAACTGGCATACGCTCCCGCTCGAATTGTCAACTTGGATAACTCCGGAGCTTCCAATGATTGGAGGAGGTCGATGACCATTTCATCCAAATCCATGTCTAACAGGGTCAATTCAGCAAGTCTAGGGAACAGTTTGTTATACTCCGGCTCCCAGTTCTCTTGGTTAATGGTCAATCTAGTTATATTCATGGAATATTTTGCTATGTAAATATTTGCAAATGACCCTGGGGTGCTGATCAACACCAGACTTTCAAGGTTGTGAAGAGCCGGCATGACTTCCTTGCCTGATGTAAGGTCATCTTTAATTGGTTGGAAATCTGAATCATACAAGTAGCAACCGCCGCAGAACGACAATTCCAATCCCCTCAAGTTTGGGACGCCACGGAGGACACCCGCCATTTGTTTGAAATATGGGATGGGGTCATCTATCCGAAAGTAGTAGCCTAGTTTTAAAAACCAAACATGATTCCCAAATTCCCCAAGAAATTTCACAACCAAGTTCCAAAACTTGGAAGGGTCTTCCACTTCAGCTTCGGAATCCCCCACGTCAGCCCTGTAGTCCTCGAAAACTAGGCATCTTCCCATGAACGGATTCCTATTTGGAGGATGACCATCCATCTTTTGTAAAAATGCGGTAAGCATGCCCTCGTCACAGAAGGAGTTGGCTGATTCCAGCCATGCTTGAGAAAGCTTTCGATTCTCTGGTTCATGCATGTGTTGATTCTGGGGTTGATGGAATATTGTGGTTGAGTGACAATCCAGAAATTTATCAACTCCCCGAGACCATTTCCCGCAAACTTTGCGGCAGGCGAGAATTTTCTCTTGGGCAAGCCAAGGGAAGATGGAGGGAAAGATCTAGAAAATAATTGAAAAGGGTCATTATCAAAGATTGCTTGGCGGTCAAATTTAATTTTTAATTGTCCATAATGACATAAGGTCGATTCATTTAACTAACCTGTTCGAAAAGCCAAATATGTCTTGTAGATCTCAGGATACCCACTCGTTTTAGTTCGGGGTAAGCTTGGAACACATTCAAAATGTCTTGGGTGTTCTCCAATTCCCCCAGGATGAGTTCCCAAACCTATTATGAAGTTGCGAAAAATGGAGAAAAAAGTCCAGCAAATAATAATAGATGCATGTAATAACTTGTGCAGGAAATATAATTTATCTGAATTCCCGTTCGATATGACAATTTCAATTGGGCACTTACCTCAGCAGGGAATAATAACAACGCCATAACTCACTTCACTGAATTCACATGAGCGTTAATCGATAATGGTATGGTTTGCTATTTTTTGCTCCCCAGCTACTTCCTGCAGCCAAGCCAAATGCCAACTAATAAACTACCAACGACAGCCTTAGCCCTTGAACAACATGATAAAACAAATATTTGCTTTATTATTGTGGATGAACCAAATTGTATGAAAATGTACGTCAGAATGATGGTGTACGGATGGTGTGTGACATGATATCGATTGCTACGACTACGACCAAGGATTTTCCAGCAGATAAGGAGGATAAAAATGATAAATAAAAAAAACCATTATAATAGCCTGTGGATGTTGATGTTAACCTGTCTAAACATGTGCTTCATATCATCAACTCATCTCTCGTTAAATCAATCTGGTGCGCATTTCTGCCGATCAAACAAGTTTTATTTACATCGGGGGATGATACTGAAATAAAATTAATATTATTTGTTCGTCGTTTGCCCTTATGGTAATCAATAATCAATAATCATGTTGAATCACTCGTGCTTTCATTCATCTCTCCTTTCCATAAGGTATGATAAATTATAGAATAGTCCATAATATATGATAATGATGAGAAGTATGACATATGACGCATGCGTGTCCTCCCAAAACACTTAATTTGAATGATAAAAACGACAACTCTTGTAAATGTCTTTTAATGGGATATGGTATGTCCTATATAAGCCGAAATCGACTTGACATTGTCCACTTTATACATCTTAAGCCCTTAACCAGCAGCATTGCCTAATTTCCTTAAAAGTTTCCCCCAAATAGATCTGGGGATAATTGAGCATATTCCATGAAGAAAACGCTGTAATCATTAATCGTAGGTTAATTTCCTTTCATATAAAGGATTAATTACTTTTAATATTTTGGTTGGAAAATAGGAATTAAAAAATGAAAACGTTTTCATCATTGGCATTTGGCATTAAAACAAAATGTCATACAGATAAGTTAATTCAAAAAGTTTACCAAGCTTCCTTTGAGTTACTCGGGCATACAATTATAGTGACAATAAATATGAGACATTGTAGACTTCAGCCAGCTTAATTATTCCCTAGTTTAAAATGCATTATATCATTATGTGCATGTGCAACCTAACCTGCGTCTCCAGCCACAGCCCCAAATTGAAACGATATTATTTTCAAGCAGCAACAAAGAAAAATCATTAACATTTCCCAGAATGGTCAGCGTCAGGATGGTGATGGACTTGCACATATAAACCATGCACTTGTAGACGTACTGCACGTGCATGTCAAAGTACTTACTAAAGTAATGGTCCACTTTCCACTTCACACAAAAAAATAGAGTCTAGCTTTAGGTTGATGAGATTATATTCCGACATATGCATGTAATGTGTCCGTGAACACTTCATCTGACGGCATCATTTCATTTCATATACTTTTCCCTATCTCTAACTTCAGTTACAAATGTAAAGTCTTTGTGAAGTCAAATACTCGTCAAAACAAACTTTCTGAACATTGTCCTTTTTTGAGAAAATAAATATTTGAAATACAAATTTTAAATTTATATACTAACTAGTCATATTTGGAAGAAATCCAACCCAAATTGATTAAAACCTTTCAGTTTTGATCAACGACAGCAATTTCAATAAAACTTGAAAATGGACACGATCGATCTGATCCCGGACCATCTAAAGTGTCCCATTTGCATGGAGGTCCCACAGAACAAGGTGCTCCAGTGCCGGGAAGGACATTACCTTTGTGAGGCATGCTATTCTAAGATAAGTAACTGCCCTCAATGCCGCATCCCATTCAACAATGAGAAAATCCGGAATCTCCATGTGGAAATGATGTTGGACAAGTTAAGTTGGGCATGTCCATATCAAAAGAACGGTTGCACGAGGACGATCAGCCGCAGATCTAATCTGGATCATGTTGAAAAATGTTTCTACAATACCAAAAGGTATGATCAGCAAAATACAAATATATTTTTTAAATCAGTTACAATTCGTATTGACGCTGATGTGAGAATCCGTACGAATGTAAGTATTATAAATTTTATTATTGGTTAATCTCCAGATTTGGTCCTCTCGTAACGGTCTGCAAGATGATCGGCTTCCACAACTGCCCTTTCAAAGTCAACAAAGGGAATACCTTCCAGTTCATTCACCACCTTAAAAATTACCATTGGGTAACATCACGAACGGTGAACAGTATGGAACTTGAATTTACCAATTATGAAAACTTCTTTGGGGGAACGAAGCACTTCCTCTTTGATTTCCCAGGAAAGAGATACGCATTTCTGATTTTGGTAACACATAAGCCGCCACATGGACTGAGCTGGACTGCATTTTATCTACGATACCCCAAGACAAATTTAAGGACGTCCAGAGATGTGGAGCCTGAGTGCCCTCCCATGACATATAAGATGGAATGCAGCATTAAGGGTGAACCCCTGACATGGAGCATCTTCCCGGAGAATATCCTCATGTGCGATGCCATTCCAGAGCATTTTAATTGGGATGAAGATGACATCATCTTGACCCCTGAGTCGGGTGCGCAGGGAACTTCTCCCAGCAGCTTATTTGCTCTCATTAATATAAGGAAAATGGAAGCTGGGACCAGTGCCCACCAGGGGAGGCATCTGATAAATCCAAGGTCATCTCTGATTCTGACCCCATTTTCAATGCTGCCACCGAGCTCAGCTAAAGAGGAGGGTGAGGTTGAACCAGCCACATCTTCAACGACGGATGATTTCGTTGCCACTGTTGTGGAAAAAGTTCCCCAGTTGTCCCTGTCCGCCGAGAAGAAGGGAAGCTGTCCCTACGACAAGATTTCTGAGCATTTAAAGTGTTCCATTTGTAGAAAACTATCAAAAAGTAAAATTTTTCAATGCAAGGAAGGTCATCTCCTTTGTGAGGAGTGCCACCCAAAATATGGGAATTGTGTCAAATGCAGAACTCGACTTCCATTTCCATCGGAACGAATTCGTGCACTGGTAGTGGAAACTTTGCTGGATGAACTAACCTTGGAGTGCCCTTACCGAAAGTATGGCTGTACCAAAACTATGAACCGGAAGTGCCTCCAGGATCACATCCGAGTTTGCTGCTACAATTTTACCAGGTACGAACGATATTTAAATATACATTATGAATAATAATCCAGATATAATTTAGTTGTAACTTTTAAATTTAATTATCTTACGATGCCCCTCTGTTATCTGAATTATATTAGGTTTGGGCCTTTTGTAAGCATCTGTGAGGGACTAGGCCTGGAAAAATGTTCCTTCAAAATGAACAGAGGAAATATCACCGAGTCAATCCGACACTTGCAGGAGGCTCACGGGGCTGCCATAAACGACACCGCTTCATTAGCAATTGAATTCGCAGATTTTGCCAACTTCCCTGGAAGCTCCACAAAGCCACTGATTTTTAACAGGAAAGAGGAGGGCTACGCCTATCTAGTTTTGATGACCCCTGATGGGGTTGAGGGCTGGCTAACCTGGGCGGTCTACTACCTGCGATTTCCTAAACCCAGTCATTCATCGAAAATGGAGTTGGCTCTTCCTCCAGTACCACATCAGGTGGAATGCAGCTTGAACGGTCGATATAGCTTGGCTTGGACTCCTACCCCAGTGGATATTTTCTCAAGCTGGATTAATAAGGCCTGCTCGGATGATTCAGATGGAATAACAATGGATCCAGCAGGTTGTTTTGGGAGTCCATTGACAAGCGTGATGGCCATGGTCAAAGTTAACAAAGTGGAGTCACAAGGAAAGGATAGATCCAGATGTGCCCGTCTTACGCTAAATCCATATTCGATGCGGATAACAATTCACCAAGAATCAGCAGATCAAGAGGCTCTTCCCGTCACCGAGGTCGAGAAGGACTCAGGTATGGAGATAGTTCAACTGGAAAAGAAGCATCGGTGCCCAACTTGCAAGAGTGAGCATGACCCTACCCTGTCATCATGCCCTTCATGCGACGCCATCAACCCGAAATGCATTGTGGAATTTAGAAAGGATTTGAAGCAGTTTAGGCTTATGCCTGCTCCTTGTTTAACCTTTGTCTCTCATTGTCCATCCCGAACGGAAAGCCAGAAACTCGAACCTGTAACGAAGAAAGATCCGATGCTGAGTGCTGATTATTCGAAAGAAGCTTCGGGGGATTGTAAAAACTTACAAAATTCCACTTCCAGTCAGCTAATGGCTCTAAATTCCTCGGCATCATTTTCAACATCCCCAAGATTTGATTTCTTAGGCTCAGCCACATCCCTTAAAAATGGTATTTTTGAGTTTGGCGTTGTCAATCAATTTAATGAACTAAAACCGATTGGGCCCACTGTTGACTCCATGCCAGCTCATGCATTAACTTCATCCAACTCTACTTCACCGTCCGTGATTGAGTTCAGTGATTTCTCACTTCCAGATGAATCAGATAGTGACATTATCGCAGGCCCAAATAAAGGTGTAAAATCTTGGAAGAAGAAACCTACTATTTCCATTGAGTTTCAGGGAGCTCCTCCAATGTCAGTTTCTGCTTCAGAATCGCCCACCACGGAAACTGTCGATTTTGGAAATCAGGTTGGGGCTCAATCTCCATCAACATCGGAGGATTGTTGTCGGTCACAGTTTAAAAGATACTTACGATCTCGAAGAGTAGTCGCCATCAAGAATGGGTAATTAAAATTATAGTTTGTTGTTTATAAGATGAATCATCTCCTGCTACTCCACACTGTGCATGTGCATAATAAATTAATACACCCATTTAAAATAGTCCTATTATCCTTAACATATTTTTAATTTTTGAATGGCTTTATTTTCAGATCATTGAATGGAATAAATCCAACCTCAGCACTGGTTTCATTCAGCCTAAAACCCAATTGTAATTTTAATGTTCAAGCAACATGCAGCATGGATCCAATTTAGAAGCCGGTGGAATCAGACCGAACCGACATCATCGAACATGAACCCAAATAGTTTACATTTTATACCCTGGATAACATCCGGCTCAAAAGTGCCAATAACTTAAAACTTCCTGTAATTGTATGCGTAGATGAAACGTTAATCACTATTCATTTTTGTAACTTTAAAATGTAAATCTGACTAGTTACATATAAATTCAAATCAATAAAACTACTGCCGCTATAACTCATATATAACGTTAGCATATAAATTATAATTACGCTACTAAATAAAATAATATATGCGCCAAGATAAGATCAAGATCGAGTTCCCCTTCATATGCTTGGGGCTTAGAGATCATTATTAATTTATGATATGGCTTTTACTATGAAAAAATGACAAAGATACCATGCAACATGGAGTTAGTTTGGACTAAACCTGAACACAGGTTATATGACTATAACCAATATAAATATTACTATATTCTGATCTGTGCATATACTTCATTTGGCAATTCATTTGGCAATAAGCTTTTGATATGGAAAGGTGTAAAAACTCCAGAAAGGACAAGGGAATTACAAGTTGCACTAACATTGCATTTGTATTGCCAGTCAACATGCTCGTTCTATAGATGTGATAAAATAATTTTATTATCAGTATTTCTACATGAAACTCAATCTTATTGTCAGCGACATCCACACATGAAAAGATATAATTTTAACTGTTTACAGCAGAGAGGAAAAGCATCACGAATTCTCATGGCAGTCAGGATCAGAATAGTTACATTCCATTAGACCCAAACTCGTATTATCTCAATAACAAGACGATATTGATCAATGATCATGATGATGAACTTGCCTGTATTGCAGACAGCATAGCATGCCACCATATCTTAAGTCTGAAGATATGGTCCACTTACCAAATAAAATTAGGGCCTCGTTATGCATTGTGCTATGTCGGCAGTGCCGACTCGGCACTTATTCAACCGACAACATCATTTCAACACATATGCGGCCTTTTCCATCCTTTCCACTTCATTAACAAACGTGCACTGCTCGTGAAATCATCTCATTTGCTATCGTCAAGACAAACTTTCTGAAAATTGTCAGTTTTTAGTTTTAAATATTACTCGAAGGAATTATTTTGCCAAAATTGAAATAACTTTATTGATCAGTTTTAATTAACGGCGATAATTTCCATAACTCTTGAAAATGGAGCAACCAGTCGATACGATCGATCGGATCCCGGACCATCTAAAATGTCCAATTTGTATGGAGGTCCCACGGGACAAGGTGCTCCAGTGCCGGGAGGGCCACTACCTTTGTGAGGCCTGCTACTCTAAGATAACTGACTGCCCCCAGTCGGGGGCGCAGAAAATCCCGTTTTTCCCCCGACCGCCCAACATAACGAGGATACCCCTGGGGGTATCCTCGTAATGTTAAAATTTGAAAAATCCCGCGACCGACGGTCGCGAGGTCGCGCTTTTTCTGCGCCCCCGCCCCCAGTGTCGCATCCCATTCAACAATGAGAACATCCGCAACCTATATATTGAAATGATGCTGGACAAGTTCAGTTTGGATTGCCCTTATAAGAAGGATGGCTGCACGAGGACGGTTACCCGGTATTTTAATCTGGATCATATTGAAAGCTGCTTCTACAATACCAAAATGTAAGTAAAATTGTAAATTTAGTAACTTGAATTGCTCACGTAAAATCACTTCAAAGAAACTATTTACTTATCTGTCAATTTCTAGGTTTGGTCCTCTCGTCATGGCCTGCAAGACCCTTGGCTTCCACAACTGCACCTTCAAAATCAACCGAGGGAACACCCACCAGTTCGTCCAGCACCTTAGATATTCCCATTTTGTGACATCCCTTCTCAATGAAAAGTCACTGGAGGTAGATTTCACCGATTTTGACAAATTCGTTGGGGGAAGGAGGATAATCATCCTGACCCTGCAGGATGAGGGATACGCATTTCTAATTTTGGTAACACATAAGCCGGAGCAAGGACTAGGCTGGACTGCATTTTATCTGCGCTATATAAAAAATACGAAGCCAGGGACTTCCAAGGAGGTGGAACCTGCTCATCCTCCACTAGCATATAAGTTGGAATGCATCATCAAAGGTAGGCCTCCACTGACTTGGAGTGTATTCCCGGAGGACATCCTCGCATGTGACGGCGTTCCGGAACATTTTAATTGGGGTCAAGCCGATTTGGTGCCCGTTCCAGGCGAAGGTTCTCCTTCCAGTCTAACAGCTTATGTGAATGTAAGGAAAATGGCAAGTGTGACCAGCCAAGATGCAAATTCTATGGGAACTGAGTCAACTCTGATCCTGACCCCATTTTCGATGCCCATTCCGGCCACACCTGTCAAGGAGTCTGGGGAAGAAGGAGAAGTTTTACTTTGCCCCCAACCAACCTCACCGACACCGATGAGGACCTGTCCCTATGATAAACTTTCAGAGCATTTAAAATGTCCCATTTGCAAGAAAGTGCCAAAGGGGAAAGTCTTCCAATGTAAGGAAGGTCACCTCCTCTGTGAAGAATGCCACCCCGAACTAGGGACCTGTGCCGAATGCCATGTTATGCTTCCACTTCCACCCTTCCGAATTCGTGCGCTGATAGTGGAAACAATGCTGGATGAACTGACATTGGAGTGTCCTTACCAGAAGAGTGGCTGTGATGAGACTATGAACCGGAAGTGTCTTCAAGATCATATGGACTCGTGCTGTTACAATGTCACTAGGTTTGGACCATTTGTAAGCATCTGTGAAGGGCTTGGACTGGGAAAGTGTCCCTTCAAGATGAACCGAGGAAGTACCACCCAGTCAATCTGTCACCTCGAGGAAGTTCACGAGGCTACCGTGCATGACTCATCTTATCTGGAGATTGAATTTGCTGATTTCGCAAACTTCCCCCGGAGCTGTACAAAACCCCTAATTATGAATAGGAAGGAGGATGGATACGCTTACCTGATATTGATGACCCCGGACGAGGAAGGTATGCTAACATGGGCTGTCTATTACCTGCGATATCCCAAGCCGAGTCATTCGTCTGAACTGGAGTTGGTCCTGCCTCCAGTGCCACATAAGATTGAATGCAGTTTGAATGGTCGATGCAGCTTGAGTTGGGGTGGTGCCTTACCGGTGGATATTTTTGCAAATTGGATAAGCAAAGCTTGCAAGAATGATGCGGGTCAAATGAGCATGGATCCAACTCGATGTTTTAACAGCCCACTGACAAGCGTGTTTGCAATGGTCAAAGTAACGAAGGTGGATCGGGAGGAGGTAAAGGATCAGGATGGTTCTCATATTACTTTGACTCCGTCGTCAATGCAACATATTCTACTTCCAGCGACAGTTCAACAAGCCCTTCCAAACTTGGATAAAACTGTGGAAAAGGTCGAGAAGGAATCTGGTTCCTCCAAGGTCATGGGAGGAGATGAGGTAGCTCAGCCATTAGATAAGGAACGGACATGTGCAATCGGGGACTTTAAAACTGGGCGAAAAATTTCACGACGCATGTCAGCTCCATGTTTCACCGACGGGCTATATGATTCGGAGGGCGGTTCTCCGACAAAGATCCGGAAACTTGAAACTGAGAAGACGAGCTCATCCAAGCCATCTCCAAGTGCCTCTAACTCATCTTCATTGGGAACTAGAGTTTCGGTCATGTGGCATGTACATGAATTTTACATGACATGATCATGTCATGTCATGTCATGTGGCCCACATGACAAGCGAAATCGTCACATGACATGACCTCCAACATGACATGACCTGGCTATATATGAATTGACATGAAGCATGTACATGATCATGTACATGCTTCAAAAAATGGGCAAATTTTACTAGTCTGAGCAATAATTTTTAGTCATTTTTCATTAAATCAGACTTCTTATCAATAGATATTAGTGTTTTGTCACTGTAGGAACAGTAACTTTGATTGACATCATCAAATAAATATAACTTGCCTGATATCTATTTAATTTTGGGGATGCAGATTGGCTTTTTGTCCTAATATTGTCACATGACTTACATGATCATGTACATGCATGCACATGCCAACATGACATGACCGTGTGCTACATGACATGATTGTCATGTTACATGACATGACATGCGATTTTGCCACATGACATGACATGACATGCGAATTTCCAACATGACATGCCATGACCGCAACACTATTGGGAACGGCAATCAAAAATGACATTTTCCAGTTTGGCGCTGGCGTCACAAACAAAGTCAATGTCATTTCATCGATTGGAATATTCGGCTCTCAGGCGACGATGATGACAGCAACCGAATCAAATGGAATGGCATCTTCCGATTCTACTCAGGGGTTAAAGTTACCAGCCAGTGATTCAGCCCAAGTCACATTCACCTTCACTGCTCCCCCTAATGTAGGTGTAAAGTACTTGAAAAAGAAACCGACTACTTTCCTGAAATTCCAAGGAGCCCGTCATTTACCGACCTCGGTTGAAGGTGAAATTGTCAAAGGAAGCAGCCTGAGTGTTGGAGCCATCATTACATTGGCTTCAAACGCTGCCAGTGTGCCCCCATCACAAACTGATAACGGTTCTCACTCACAGAGCAGGAGATACTTGCGAACTCGGAGAGTCGTTGCAATCAAGCTCGGGTAAACAAAAATATTTCATGGCCAGACGCGAAAATTTTACAATTAACCGTTGTATCCTATTAATTAGTATCATATTTTAAATTCAAGTAAATCGTAATAATTTTAAATTGTTGCATTTTCTTTATGATTACAGCCCCTTGAATGGAGCCAATCCAACCTCAGCACTGGTTTCATTCGGCCTTAAACCCAATTGCAACTTTGGGATTCCGGCACGAAACAACCTGAAGGCGGTTAAGAAACCAAACATTCTCCGACGGCTCCCCGAAGGCGTCCGAACAAAATTGAGCTAGACAGGAATCAAAATGGTGTATATTATTATTTGAAATCACGGATAGCATCCGGCTACAAAGTGCCAATTTTCTTAATAATTCATTCTGATTGTACGTAAATGCTAATTAATATTAACTTTTGTAACTTTAGAAATGTAAATCTGACTAGTTATAATATATTAATGCAACTCAATAAAACTACTTTGCAACCAGTACATCCTCACGCTTATACATAAATTATAATTGTGTTGTTAAAGTCTATATGGGTGGATTTTTGTAAAGGTCACAAGCAAAATATCTCTGGGACTTCTAATTACCGAAAGATAATAAGTTTCAAGTTAGAGCAACCTCTTTATCGTCATCAATCTCTTTATCATCATCAACCTCATGATCATGATAAGTCCAGACGACCTTCAATTTTTCACAAAAAAAATATTTTAATATGCATTTCGACTAATATCATAATTGTGTTCGTCACAATTTAAATTTTGCAGGAATTTAAGCCATATGCACATGCGCAGGCAGGCGGAAGGGGACAAATAACATACAACTCTTTGTAAGACTATTCACTATTATATAGCAAAATAATTGTCATTCAGTTAAGTAAGCCACAACACAATGTTGACTGATATGGCTTGCAAGTCACACGATTTGTTAGTATCTCACATGAATGGCTATAAATCTCATACATTACACACACGCAAAAAATATGAATTTGCAAACTTTTTTCAACGCATTTTTTTCAACAACCATGGGCTTGCTAAAAGCTATGCTCTGATCTTGGTAGGTTAGGTTAGTTATTTATTTTTATTTGGTTAGGGACCACAGATATATTGATATTATTTTCACGAAGTACCAAAGAGGGAAGATTGAGCAGTAATAGTCCGGCCATAATAGTCTGGGTTAGAATATAATACTCAGAACTGTCGGGACAGAGATATTGTATTAAATTAAACAAAGTCAGATTCAAATCAGAAATAATAACATTTTTATTTTTATTTTTTATAGAGCGCTTAACTAGTGTTAGCATGGAGAAAAATATTTAAAATTTGAGCAAATTGTTGTAATCATGTCATGATGACCTTAACTATTGTTTTCAGCTTCATTGAGCCTCATACACACGTCATTATCTCAAACGTGTCACAATCCCTCGCCTTTCCCCCATATGAGAACGTCATCGCACGGGCCTTTATCCCATAGAATTCTTTATACAACGTCCCCGGAGTGATTTCATCTCCAACAGTGGACTTCCACTTGCACCTAGCAACATAAGTGTTTTGAGAGATATCACTTCCTCCCGAAACGGTTCCAGGGGGGAGTACACTTCCCTTGTCTGTTTGAAGCCACGTGAAATGGACACTTTTCGGATGGGTTAGAACCTCAAAATCGTGGATGTCCGTGTACCACAATTCATTCCCTTCGTATGGGATCCAACAAGACTTCAATTCTATAATTGCTTTCCCAACCACGATTTCCCCATTCATGTTGAGTCGGCAGATGGCTAACTGCTTTGCGTTGAAGACATCATAACCGCCGTATTCGACATTGTCGTTGGAAATCAACTTGCTGAATGATTTCCATTCGTATGATTTACAGTCTGCTTTAAAAATACAATTTAATATTGAATTAAAAATTAAATTAGTATCCATATTGAATATATCTTAATTTTATTTAACCTTGCACTGTTGCCGTTGAGTTTTGTCTCCCTGTGCAACATGTGGCCCTACAAAGGCAAAATCAAACTGTATTTTAGTTCCACTGTTTCGGTGACCATAATAGACCTATTGACCTTCTAAAAAACGAATATCTATGTTGATCTTACATAATGATAATTATCAACAGGACCACTGCAGCAAATGCCAACCAGGCGTAGATGGACCGGTGACATGCTTTCTTCATCCGGGCCGAAATTGATTGGAAGCCGATGGGAAACTTGCCATCACATTCACCCATTTTTGAACTACTTAAGTATGGCGGGGATATAATGCTAATTGCTCCGGACATGCTTCAACTTTTCTTTCAACTGTCTGTGATATGTCCAAAAGAGTTCATCTATGACGTAACATGAATTATAATTATGTTATTTATACGTCCTGATTTTTTAGCAATTGTTCCCCTCCTCCCTCTTTAAGCTTGTCTCTGAAAGCTGAAAGTAAAAATAAAATTATAAGTTACGATAATAAATTTAAAGAAATCTACGGAAACCACCAATATGGGAGGAAATGGTTTTGGAAATGAACCGCAAGACATTCAACTCTGATTCAGTGCAAGTGAAATAGCTCTGATGCTTTGACATTATATGAAAAAACATCAGACCAGTGTGTATCTGGTGGCTCCCGCGTATAATGAAAAAACAGTGGCTCACTAAGTAGGTTGCGCGATCGTAAATAAAAATTTGCAAAATTCAACTAATTCATACGAAATTTGGCAAACCAGTAGCACTGAGCTTGTTGATTATCTTGGAATTGTGAAATTCAAAATTTTTCAACAATCAGCTGATTTATTGGCGGGAAATTTAAAAAATAAACTAAATCATTTGAAATTCGGCAAACCAGTTGCACAAAGCTTGCGGATTATTCTGCAAAGGTAAAATTATAAATCATTTAACAATCAGCTGATTTATTGGCGGGAAAATTAAAAAATCAACTAAATCATTTGAAATTTGGCAAACCAGTAGCACTAAGCTTGCTGACTGTCTCGCAAATGGGAAATTCAAAATTATTTAACAATGAGCTGATTTAATCGCCTGACAATACATAATTCAACTAAATCATTTGAAATTCGGCAAACCAGTAGCACAAAGCTTGCGGATTATCTTGCGTACGTGAAATTTAAAATTATTCAAGAATCACGTGATTTATTG
>JAQIXQ010000603.1:0-24663 GCA_034700485.1 Pseudosinella alba
TTTTTATTTGTCACGAATTTTTTCACGTTACATAAAGTGTTGACGACCTACTTAGCAGGACGTTACGTCAACACTGAAGATATTGATGGTATATTATATTAATTAGGCATATTTAATTTTCAGATCGAGTATCATCATGAATCATCAACATGATGGCTACCGGTGTAGAATAGGACGAATTACTTGTTGCATGCTCATGGTTTATTAAATGAATGCAGGCATTATTGAAGAATCTCTACACAAATCTTGCATGGATGTATGCAGACTGGAACAACAAAGGAATGAGTTATGCCTAAATCCATGAACGGGTCTTGTGGGTATATTTTTTAAAGAAAAAAGGTGAAGGTTTTATATAGTGAACTTTGATATTCAGCTCTAAAGAGCATGCATGAGCTGGATTATACTGCAGAGGAATATTACTAGCCCTCGTCTGTGGCTATTTACAGTCAAAGTTGAAGGATATGATCGTGAAATGGCCATTGAAGGGCCATTTCCGTGTATCTTTTTCTTGGCCCTGGAAAATTTACATGAGCTAACAATATGGTATTCGGCAATGTATAGGGGTTCTTGACTTTGACTTGACTGGAGGAACGGCATACAGTAATGAAATGAGTAATGTACAATATTGGAAGTTACTCAGAAGATTACATGTTGTCTACTCGTAAGAAAAAATTACCCCAGCTCCCAGCATGATATGCATGTGTACCGATGTGCTGGGATTTTGTAATAATGAACAAGTTTCTCATTGCTCCGTCTATAATTTTGTAATTTGTAATATAGCTGTGAGAAACTTTCCTGAATTTTACACTGACATTAATAAATTAAAAATTCTAAAGTTAATGGTAAATTGGTAGGTACGGTTTTATTAATATACTAGCATGCTTGTATGGTTTCACAAAGCACATTTCATGTGTATGAGACTCTACATGGTATAGTAGATACAAAATATCTCCTTGCTACATTAATTCATTTAATACATTACAATTAGCAATTTCCATAATCAGCCCTACGTTTGTACTAAACTCTGTCCTACGATGACCAAAAATTTTCCAGGATCTCTTTTCAAAAAATATATGCTTATTGCGACACACTCAAATTTTCGTTTGCATACATATTATTACTTTACTACATGAAGCTTTCTCCTGATGCTACCGCTTCAGAAATTAAATTACAAATTTACATAAACCTACTCCTACAGATATATGAGAATTCATATCAATGTCACAAAAGTACAAAGTCATTACTATTAGGATATTTCTCTCATCTTTCAAGTTGATTAGAAACTGGATACAAACTGTCTGGGATGTTCGCAGGTCAGGTACACTCATGCGGTTCATTCATTCATAATTTAGTTCATCAAGACTTTAAGTATTGTGATAGTCAGGTCAGACATAAAATTAAAATTGCTCATTTTGTTCAATATGAAACCTACAGACAGACACGTATACGACAAGCCAACTGTCTTTCTCGAGAGAAAGATTCTAAAAATGAAGATGCACAAACATAACTGAATGCTATTGGACTCATTTGGCAATGACTATCTTTGTACCTCGAATCTACAATTTTATTCCTGAGCTATCTGGAATTAAAAGAAATAAAAGTAAAGACAAGACGAATAATGTTCGATTTGCCAAGGCAGATGCAGGCTCAGGACATAGAAGATCATGACAGTAAGCAAATCGGCATTATATACCTTAACAATACTGTCATTGTCCCAGAGGAAAGTTTTTTTTCTGGACGCCATCATGAAAGCTGAGATGCAAAACCAATGAATTGAATAACAATTACCATTATTACGTATTAGCTGCGAAGTGCGAATAAAATATTTACACACATTTTGCATGGATTATACGCGTGTCATGATGCCATGTCGTATGAATACCCTAAGCTAGATAGAGTAGATGTACCTGACTGAACGAAGCAACCCAAACTACCAGCCAAAATGGTGGCATTTCTATTGAACAAAGTATGTTAACCCTTTTTCATTTCACGCCCAATTAAGTGACCTTCGCCACCAGACAATAGTACACGGACAAATTAAATGTAACGAGAATTCAATTGTAAGTCATGATAGGTAGTTATGCTTTGGATGGATTGGGGGAAGAGGGAGGAACAAAATAGATTTCAATTTAGAATGAAAATCCAGTATTAAATACGATTGAAATAATTAATTCTTACCTGTCTGTAGCTGCGCACTTTTCCCAACTCGTTAAAATCTCAAAACTCACTATCAGTTTTGCTAATTGACGAAAGTAGAAAAATGTGAACTAAAACGATTGCCATTAAAGGTTTGAGATTTTAATCAATCAGTAATCAACTAATCAATCAACAATCAAACTGAAACCTTAACTGAAACCTTCAATTAGTCCAATTCAGCAGTGCAAACGAATGTGGGGTACTGTGATCCACAATTTAACTGCGCACAACAATCATTTAACAATCTGTAATTGTTGCTGTTCCTGGAATCACCGGAGGTTCGCAGTACTGTGGGATCACGGGAACACTGCCGAAGCGTTAATGGACAGTTGTGCCAAAATTGTTTGGAAGGACCTGTGACTCTGCGAGACTCCATTCAATTCGACTCAATTGATTTAGAAGTATATGCATTGTCATCACCCTGTCATTGTTCAATTTTTTCCAGAGTTTTTCATAGTAAAAGTACGCAATAACTGAGCGAGATTTACATAATTTGTTAGAATCTACAGAATACAGATCAAAATTCCAGATCTCGTCATGATCATGATTAGGACTAGTCAGAGTTCATAAATGTCTACCATTTCATAGCAATATAAGTAGCACTGTATTCTCACTCTCAGAAATGCATAGGAATTTTACCTGTGTGCACTCCCGTGTGTTTTTTTTAAAGAAAAACCAAGAAACTATTTTAGTCTGTGAAATGTATTGTAGAACAAAGAAATGTAATAGAACAAACATGAAAGAAATCGGTATGTCATAGCTTGGTCTACAAGACATAGAAAGCCAATGCACTATTTATGTAATGGAAAAGTTTCATTTTATTTCCATGCTTTATCGGAACTTGAACTGAGGTCTCTGAAGTCAGGTCGGTGCAATTATTACCTTATTACTGCGGTGTACTAATGTGATGTGATGTGATGGTATTTGAAATTGAAACTATCATATCATATCATCGCTGTTGTCATTTTTGAAAATAATACAAACCTAACCTGCCCTTATCTACATTTAGTTTCCTAAGTCAATTTCATTTTTTTTTCGATTTGCATTATGTAAATACTACATTACGGGGAAATCTGCTTGACGTTAGCTTATGCGGTTTCGCATTATTTACTCAGTAATTGTTGAGGAACCTGCTACATCTTCTTTCCCAGAAATTCAGTTCAGTCAGTACCTATAACGGTGGTGCAGTCTGCTGAACTGATGCATGCCTACCCTAACATTCAACATTTCTCATTCTAATTCATGTACTGTCAGTCAGTCATACTTGCCTAACCTGTAAATGAACCTTGTCACATTTTTTTGTTCGTCACTGGTGCTCATTAATCATTCAGTCAAACAATTCAGGTTATCACATGAAAAAGCAGCTAATTTTATGATAGAATAAAAATACGGTACGATGATAAATATATATTATGACGAAGTCTGTTACATCGGATACATTTAAATAAGAGCATCATGTATGCAGTATGCACGCTTCGCTTCGAAAGCGACAGGCTCCCAACCTGACTCTCGTTCTCAGTTGGTTTTTGAATGTGTTAGGGATGGCATTTGCATGAAGGTTTCAAGGTTTCTGGTAATCAAGCTAGATAGCAATGAAACAGCAAAAATGCACATTGACATTTGACGATGAATTTACTTTTTATGGCAGTTTTTCTACAGGTAAAATCAATTCCCAGCAATTTGATTTAGAGATGGATGACTATTGTACCCGCTTTGTACACAAGATTGGCTTAGCTCCGCTAGAACTGTGGATCTAGTTGAATTACAAGAGAAAATGGATGCGATAATGAAATAATAGTTATAATGGGAAAGGAAAATTGGACTAGTTTGTCTTTAAAATTCATTCAGACTATTTTATAATCAATCAGAAAAACATTTTCCATTTTCCATAATATCTATTTTTGGAAAATAGATATTACAACTTGGCAAATAAAAACGTTACAACGATAACGTAAGAATGTTAGTTTAGAATATTTTTTTTACCTCTAGTTTGTCTATATGTCCTATTTGTTACTTAATCCACAAATAGATAATTTGCTTACATGATATACTTAGGTAATAAGACGTATAAAATACATTACTAATAGAAAAATCAAAATTATAATAACGATAAACGAACTTTTAAATTAACGCTCTTCTTCTTTGGAATCCAGTTCACTGGTATCCTTTTTGGAACAGCTTTTATTAGCACTTGCGGTACTTTTAGATGATTTGGTGGTAATTGTATCATAAAGTTTCTTCTTCCATGCATCTTCATCAACATCCGCAGCCCAATTAGGAATTGCTGTAGCTGGGAGCGTGATATTCTTCATGACTTGCATGATTGTTTCCACCTTCTCCTCCGTCAGTTCTATTTCCCGTTTTGGCTCAGCTTTCTTTGACCTCGAGGTTGATGGCTAATCAATAACAAACGCACACAATAAACTAGTTAATTTGATAGTTATTCCCCCCCCAATTATGCATAAACTCAAACAAGACGTGTTTTAGATAAGATTATTCCGAGCTCTGAAGCCTTACCTGATCTGCGGGGTCTTCCGGCGTAGGTGTCGAAATCTCTGTGGACACTGTTTGATCAGAATCCTGGGTGGCACCTGGAGAAGTGTCTTGATTTTCAATATCACTTCGATTTCCTCCACCTCCTGGAGAAGGTTCATTCTGGGTTGTGGCGGCAGCGGTATCTATCTCTGAAGTTGCTACTGGAAAAGGGATAAGCAGTCGATATCTTCCTCTGCCCTGCCCTTCTACAACAATAGGATCTTCAGAACCAGGTGCCCCCTGCTCCCCTCCCTCACCATCTGGATTTGGTCCAGTTGTCCTAGGCCCGGAAGGTACATTATGATGAGATGATGACGATGGTGCCCCTTCCTCCTCGTCACTGTCCGTATAATCCGATTCCTCTTCCATGTCCAGTTCATATGGGGCATCCGGGATGATAAAGAACTCGTCATCCATCATTCCTTCGATGACATCCCCGTTGAACCTTCCGATCCGATTGTCATCCCCGGAATCCTCCCGTGGGGGGTCAGGCGACATGTCAATGTTGTAGGCCAGGCTAGATACACTACTGAAAACCAGTTAAATGCACACAAGTTAAAAATTAATTACTCATTACAACTACAACACCAATCCAATCCAACCCAATCCAAAAGTAAAATATTAAATTCACTTTATAATTGTAATTTAACTAAAAGCATTATTTTTACCTGAGTATATATTCCTCCCAATTTAATTATCAAATGCACTCCGCCCACCACCAATCATCCACCCAAAATTCCCCTTATTCCACCAATTATTATTTTTAACTATGTAGCACTGACCACTTTACTTATAATTGCCAATTAAATTAAATCCTGAATTAAATTGCTTCACCAGAGAACGAACCCATCAGCAGGTGTTCAGGGGAGATTCAACAGCTGAGAAGAGATGAGATGGGTGCATTTACTCTACTCCATGCACACTTCTACTCCACTTGGGTGAGATTTTTGAGCGCAACATCCAAACCCACCTCAAAAACAAGAAAGATGTGAATGTGATTGTGAGCTTTTGACGTGTGTCTGTGAAAGAAAGTCTGATCTTTTTTTGCCGGAAACAATAAACAATTTATTAAAGTGAAAGTTAATTAATTAACTGTAATTGACGGAGAGGAAACGTTATAGTCATTTTGTTGATCTCTGACGGAGCATTTAAGTAATTAATTGTGCTTGTGCAGCTTGTTTTAGGCTTAGCATTCCGATCCGATTTTGATATCCGCCGGATCCAGATTTGTTATTTTTTAAAGCATCATGTTTAAAAAGTAATTAATTAATTAAATGATTAATGTATTTTTTAAATGATAGTTTGGGAATATTATTATCATGATTAATGGTTGTATTACACATCTTATTTAATTTACTTTTCTAAATTGTAATTGTGCTTCTCCTATTTATTTAGATTTGAGGAAAAGGAGAGCGTGTCCGGGGTCCAACAGTTGAAGTCATCAGTTCAGAAAGGGATCCGTGTGAAGGTTCTGGAGTACTACCCCGACCTGGAGCCCCATATCGATGGAGTCCTGCCCAAGAAGGAAAACTTTAAAATAGTTAAATGGTACATTAGACATTAGATAATAACTGCTATTCTTAATCTTAATTCAAATCAGATACAGATGACAGATATATACTCTGGGTGCATTTTAATTTGTTTGGGATGATTTTGATTTGAAGGCAATTTAATTATTTACATTTGTAATTTGTGTTGTTGATTGACTGACATTAGTCATGATCATATAGAGATTTTGGTATCCTCCTCCGGTGAGCATCTCTTTTTCAAGCATCGGGAAGGGGCCTGGTTCCCCACACTGAAGTTACTCCATAAATGTAAGTTATGCCATGTCCGTTAATTAAGTAACAGCAATTTCTAATCGAGTTATGAAAGTGTGCAAGGAATTTTGAAAGATGTAATTAAAGTTTCATTGACATGTTAATTTCTAGATCCATTTATGCTAGCCCACCAACAGGTAGATAAAGGAGCAATTAAGTTTGTATTAAGTGGAGCCAATGTAATGTGTCCGGGACTGACCTCAGCGGGAGCAAAATTATCGGATGTACCGAAAGATACAATTGTGGTACGTTTGTACTATATATAACCAGCCATTTACACAGGAGTTGTGTATTAATTGAATTTTTGTAATTAAATCGTCAACATTTTTAATTTTTAATACTTGCAGGCAATTATGGCGGAAGGAAAACAACACGCCCTGGCCGTTGGAATTACGGCGCTGTCCTCCGAGGAAATGTAAGGCTCCTCCAAATATACAATAATATACATCAACCAAAATTTTTTCGTAACTATTTTTATATTCATTCAGCGAAATTTAATTTCCTTATTCTTGATAATTTATTTCAGTCTCAAAGTTAACAAAGGGATTGGGATCGAAACAGTTCATTATCTTAATGACGGACTTTGGACAATGAAGCCGGTAAAATAGCCATCCCATATTATTGTAGCTGAAAGCAAACAAAATGTAACTTTGTATAAACCTTACATTTACGAACTATTACAATTTACACTTTTTCATGTCCAATTAAAGCTATTGAGAACTTGAAATATGATATTTTCTCCTGTGCGCATGCATGCCAAGAATTTTATTTGTATTTTAATTGTAATCATATCAAATATCAAATTAAAATTCTTAAATGTTATAAATATGAGCCAATGAGCCAAACTTTAATTTTTGAGCCAAAATTCTGTCTTAAGTTGCCTAAGATAGGATTTTACCTGCTACCTCCGTCATCAAAATTTTAATATGCCTAAACCGAAAGATTTTCATATTATTGAACGGTGTCTGTGTGCAATTACTAAAAAAAATATCGCAACAGCAAACAAATATTAAAATATTGGATTGCAAATAAATAAGATTTTGTTCCCTATAATATTAAGTTAAGTTACAATGCAAGTCAACTAATTAACTAATCAAAACATCAAATCATAACTTGTCTCATTTTCATACACCCAAACATGCTCATGAACCAAATTCAACAGCTTTTCTAACGTTCATTTCACATTCTTTTGTCTAATAAAAACCACAAAATACGCTTGAAGCGTTTCATGTCATAATTAATGTCATGCAATCCGCACGCTTTTGGACGCTGTATTCGATGACCATTGAAGTATCTCACGTCACTTGAGACGGCGGCACTCAAACCAGAGTGAACAAATAAATGCTTTCTCATCAGAGATTCTGTATTCTCAGATTCTGAACCTGCAGTTTTGCCGATGCGATCTTTGACTTTTTTTTCTGTTTTGCATTTGCTTGTGTGCAACAGGGACAGACGATGACAAAAGTTTTCACTTTCTATTATGTATTCGATTTTTTGGGATTTCTAATGGGGAATTAAATAAACTCATTAATTGACATTTAATTCAATTCAGTGGGTGGGCTACAGTGGCTACAGTTAAATAGTTCGATTTGGTTAAGTTCGTCACAACGTTTTTATCCCATAACTTATCAAGCAAATAAAAGCACATACCAAAAAATCACAAGTTGCAAGTGCAGTGAAATATCGAGATTGAAGATGATCAAGTACTTCAGCAAGGTCAAAGTTGAGGAGGGGAAGACGTTCGCTGGTTATACGTTATTTTTGGTAAGCTAATAATTAATATTGTAAGCGTGACGGAAATATTTTGTGATTTTTATATGCCTGTTGCATGTATATCAGGTGTCAGAGAAAATTAATATATTATTAATAATGATAATAATTAATAATATGTTAATTAAGTAATTATTTTTTAACTATTTCATTCTTTTTTTGGATCAATCAATAGCCTTCCGTGTCAGTAGGGAATGTTGGGCAGCTGGCAATCGATGTCTTGTTATCCAACGCTGGGTCCCCTGAACCCCAAAAGATTGGGAGGATATTTCACCCGGGTATCGAGGCCGTTGTGGGAACTGACCCTTGTGCAGCTAGTAATGGGGATACGTCCAAGATGATCACCTCTTGTGAAGGTATAATTTGGTACAAGCAAATAAAAGGATGACATGTCATGTCCATGTCGGTGATACTGTCAGATTTTGAAACATATTGCTCATTCAAGGAACATATCTGTATTATCTATTATCGGATTCATCAAGAAAATTTGATTTTGGTTAATTTTAATTTAACCGTATTTTTTTTTTCTTTTAGTTTTCAGCATTCCCGAAAAGAAATACGTGATTGTGCATTTCCATGCTCCGGTGACAATGGTAAGACATGTAAAGCGGCTTGGGAATAGTAAAATAATTTGTAATTGTGAATGGTAATCTAAAGTTTTAAATTGATGAATTTTAATTTTGATAGAAAAAGAGGGCGGAATTCGTCAAGTTCTTCTGTGATTGGATCAAGCTTCAACAGTTCAAACAAGTAATTTGCTTCAGCAGCACGTTCGCAGCGGACAGAAATGATCAGCAACTAACTGGGGTGCCTTTGCGGTTTATAGCAACTGATTCATGTGATGAAAATTTGATTACTGAACTGAAAAAGTAAGCGAATGGTTTTGGAAATCTTAAGTCGCTGTCAAAATTTAAGTTTTTAATTTATGTAAGAATGAACATTTGAAATTATGTAATGTAATTGCAGACTGGAATGGGAAAAGTTAGAAAAACGCCAGTTCCCTGCACCGGCCGTAATTGAGGACAGTCGGGCGGAAGAGCTCGAGAATGGAATTCTGTATCTTCCCGGTGGGGGTATTACTTTGAAAATGCTGGAAGAATGTCAAGAAAATGATATCCCGTTTCTGGCGCTGATTATGTTTGCATCGGAAGGAGACAACACTCCAGAGGCATTGACCATGTATGAGGCTGCAAACAAGTTGTTCGCTTTCACTTCCAAGGGGTCCACTAATGGAGATATCACGGTACCGCTGACCTGGGGCCATTTCCATGGCCGATCCCATCCAGTTGAAATGTATTAGGCATAGATTAACTTGTAAGTTTACACCAAATATAATATTATCTCAAGAGACTATTAGTATTTCTACACAAGCACATTGCGGGAAGGCAAAGTAGATTAATTAAATTTCCATTTTTTGGATGCAATAGTTTTCCAATGAAGCCTGAAGCACATGCGTACTTTGTTTTTGTTGTGATATGCATGCAGGGTAATGTTTAAGAATTCAGAATTACAACTATATAGGACATGGGCCATTTTTTCAATGTTCATGTTCAGCATCCTTTAAACTAAACTGTATTAATGTATTAGTAGGCGCTCGTGTCGATATTCGAAAAATAATACGTTATTTCTAATCTTACTACTTTGATATTGCACAGCGAATTTATTTTAGTACACCTTTTCTAGCAAATTGTTTGTTGTATTGTCTATCTGGAAAGGTGGTACTATGTATGCAAATGATTTTAACAAATCGCATCCTGTATTAATTCGTATACTACAAAAATAGCTGCATTCACCGGAACTGCTCTGGCTATACAAGACCAAAACCCACGATAGAGTCCTTTAATTCCGTCCGATCTAAGAACTTCTTTGGCACAGTGAGCCATACTCTTGTAATGTGGCTTCGAGTGGCTGTCTGCTTGCATACGACTTTTTATGGTGTCAAAGGGTAAAATCAAAGTCCTAAAAATAATCAAAAGAGATGAAGGTAGTAGACACAAACCATTTTACAATAAAATGTTCATAGAATCGACTATATTTTACCATACCATGCAGTGATACCTAAAAAGAAAATAGAAAATTCAATTTCAGGAAGTGTTATGTTTTATCAAATGTAATTATCGTATTAAAATGTGGACATGTAGTCCGGAAAAGGATAGACCTAACCTGCCACACCATTTGCAATAAACATCTTAAACGGGTTACTTAGAGCTTGACCTTTTCGGTCGCAAGACTTCAGATAGTAACATAAGGCGACTAAACTTATTTCAGCCCCAATTGCATTTCTAAGAGAAGACAGACAATAGATTATGCAGGTTTTTAAATAGAAACACTCTAATTCTATGATAAACGAAAAGAAAAGATGTTGGTACTGGTTGGCAGGTAGGTAGGTGCTTCAAAGAATAAATTGTTCATTGTGTAGAAATATCAAGTCAGCGAGGCTCGTTACGGCCGTTGTCTATCCTATCACTATCACACTGCAATTGCGATATGACGTGTGACCACAATATTAGGCACTGTAACAGAGCCTCCTTGAATTCGACAAAGATCACAGTTTGAACTAAAACGCACCTGCTACACCTCCCCCGACTACCTGGACGAGGATGGATTCAGTCGTCGACGTTTGTTGTTTTGATTTTTCCTTGATAGTTTCATAAACTGTAAAATACGAGCCTCCTGCGAAAGCCTCTCTTTTTCATATAGTAACAAGGTTTGCGTTTCAATTTCACATAAACGGTAACAGAAAAGGCCTTTTCCCTACTGCCACCCAGCAGCTAAAATTACTATAAATGTTACAATTTTACCTTAAAGCCATCGGCATTATTCCCCTATAGATTCCACGAAACCCGGATTCTCTCACAATGGTCATAAAACAATGCAACGGTCCATGGAAGTCCCTTGACTTCATTTGACTTTGTAGTTTTGTCTTCACTAATTCCGCGGGGACGGCCAAAAACAAGCAACCAATTCCAGCCATTGCTCCACTGATAAAAAGTTCGGAAAATTGGGCCTTGCTATTTTTCTTAAAAAATGATTATCATTTAGTTAAATAGTAGCGTAGCTCCATTTATTTGCTTTGGGATTATTGGATGAATTAGCATTATTCATACTTCATTATTGACCCGCGAATGATAAGTTTCCTCGAAGCCAGCCAAGGCCAGATTCCGATTAAGATCAACTTCTTTTTGTAAGATTAGATTTCTATCTCGCTCGTTTTTTCGATCTCCAAATGCCTGCAGGGCTTGTTCAAGGGCCCATTCCCGTTTGGGTCGTGTTTTGATAAGAAAGTCGCGTACATCCCCATAAATTCCAAAGAATAGCGCGTTGAGTGTCCCGGTGGCTAAAACTGGAACGAGTATACCCCTGTAGTAACCTTAAATACGATTTTTACAAATTGTAAAATTTTTATTTGGAAAGCACAACTAGCAATTTTATATCTTGAAGTAATATTTTACGAAAGCCCAACCTTTCCATCCTCTATTCCTTTTTATTTTTACAGCTGCCTCAGTAAAGGTGAGTCCGTAGACTTGTTGCTGAATTTTAATAGTGTCGAACGGATGTCCTATCATTAGCGAGACAACCCCTAAATACAAGCAATAATGTTACCAACAATTAAATATATGAAATAGCAATCGTAAATCTTCACTTTATAAGTAAGTAGTGTTCAAGAAATGAAAGCTGGAACCTGAAACCCATCCGGCAATGTAATCGCATAGCATGCCTCGTTCGTCTGGGCACGCGTTAGGTTTTCAACTTGATTGAATTCCTAAAAATATGTACTAGCCTAATCATTTACAGCATATGAATTGTTATTACACTTGCATACATGATTGATGATACTATGTGATAAGAGCTATAAATATAGGATGCTAAAATTAACTAAAAGATAATACAAAAAGCGACTCTAGGAAAAAATCTATATTATCATGTCTAAAATGAATAATCAAGAAATCAAATTGCTCATATTTGTAGTGATTTTTCCACTTCATTGAATGCACAGAAGGGAGTATGGCACGTGTTCATGGGGATTCATATTAGGACAATACAGCATAGACGTTAGGAAAGGACACCAGAAATTTTGGTTTACCGAAGGAAACCGAAGGGAAACTTAAATATAAATTGGTGACCATCATGCAAATAGCATAGTAGTGGCATATCCTCAGCTCAACATAATGATAATTCATACCTAATTAAGAGGCACTGACATCCGTTAAACTTTCATAAATACACGATTTATTTAAACTTAGTTAAACTGCGCTTATTTTACTTTAACAGCTTTCTGCATGGGAGTATTACTTCACGATTTTTGTAGGTTATTTTACTATATACACATCGAGTCTTAGTTTTGGTTGCATTGTTATATTTGGTTCGCTTGGCGGATCCTGATCCTGACTCGGCATCAGCCAAGAATGATAAGAATCGTTCTCCATACATAGCTGTAACGGTGTCTCGTATATTAGATAGCTCGGCTGGTACTACCAATCCAGTGTAATTGTTCAGAAAATTGTAATAAAATCTCTGCAAAAGAGAATTTAAAATTCAGTAAAATATATTGTTATTTCCAACTTGAATTTAATGGTGTCATTTGCAATTGCTTTCACTTACCAAAATTTCTTCTTCTAAATACGAATCCTGCTCGGTTAAACAGTAGGATTGACCATCAAATACAGTTGAATGATTTCTGCTGAAGTTCAGAACGCTGGTGTGCCAACCGAATTCTTGTGCCACTTGAATGTTTACTTCTTCCAATCCATTAGCAAGACACAAGGCTCCGTGCATCGTACATTTAAAGGGGTCATGAAGATGAATCATTGGTGTCTCGCCAATCCCTTTAAGCATCTCCGTCACGTATGTGCATGTCCACGTCAAAAGCTCATTGCAAGTTGTCAAAACCTGCGAAAAACATATCAAGATAATTAGCATATTTAATTACATATCCTTGGCTCATTTCATTTCAGTAACTGTTAATCTGTACCAATAAACATAATTGCTAATTGCTATGAATAAATATATCTTACTTTCATAAATGTATTGGTCACCAAATGATGAACTTCGCATGGTGGAGGCAAAATTATTATCTCTATCAAAACTGACCCCAAGTCCGTCATCTGTATTAAAAATCAAGAGATGAACATAGATTAATTCAATCGCAAATCAATTATGTTCAGTTAGCCAAGCACAAGCAATGAATTATATAATATCATACTTGTATTAGAGTAGGTTCGCAACTGCTAGTGACAAGAGCATCTACGATGGCTAACATATTGACTATACTGGCCAGTGATATGTTTGGATTTCGTAGATAATCACGAAACGAATCACATATTAAATGAAAAATAGGCTGCGCACCATTTCGACGAACATCATCCAATACTAATTTAAACTCTGAACTAAGTTTGTAATTTAAGCCTTGTTTATAATTTTGAGTCATCGCTATTTTCAAAATAACTTCTAGATAAGCCGCCCATTCCGGTGCTATAATGTCCTTATCACTTTCACCGTCATTTCCTACGTCTCCTGTTGACGCCGACTGCTGTCCCTCTTGACTCATGGGCTCATCCGTTTGACTCATAGAGTCACTTAATAATTCATCAACGATTTCATCAGCCTCGATCTCCTCCGGGAAAACAATCTCAGTTTCATCATCCCCACTGTCAGCATTTCCATTTGTACTAGTCTGTGAGGACTGCTCAGTATTGGATTTGTCACTGTTGACGATTTCTCCACTTCCAGGAATATTCTGTGATCCACCCGCCTCAATACCGCCCTCCTCCATTTTGATAACCTGAGATTGATCTTGTCCTTGCTGCCCTTGGCTTTCATCAGTCTCAACATTTTCAGAAATTAACGATACAACAGGCTCATTATAGAGATTAAAGTTTGAAGAGCTGTTATTTCTTTGGGTGTTGGAGTCATAAGCATGTATTCTTTGCACGTGAAGTATTGGATGTTCAACTTCGATTGGGAACTCTCGGGGCTCTTTGAAGTTTTTGGAAATGGTCGCATACAAGTCTATTTCCGGGCCATCATCCACAACACTCACGCCCCCGACATACTTCATTGGCATGTCACGGAAAACGGATTCATTGCCAAAACCGACAGATCCTAGTTGCTTCTCCGCTTTCGAAAACTGGGCCGCTGTTATCCCTGCGGAATTTTCGTTTTGTGAGAACCGCATTGCAATCTGTAAATAGTTAATTAGATAATATATTCCCAAAATTATAAACACTTCTTATCCCCGGTAGGAAGGATTTTAGTTTAATTTAAAGATAATTAAACATAAAAATTACCAAAACGGCTTGCCGCAACTTATTGGTCGTCAAACAGCCGAGTTCGGAAGCGTCATCTTCATTCAAGTCCACCCCGACGGATTGTGCCATTGCCATCACAGCTTCGGGGGAGACCCTGGACATAAAAAAAAAGATTTTGTATATTTTGTGGATGACTCAAATGGTATAATTTTATTGTTCAATTTACTAAATCGCAATTAATTATCTACTTACACCAAGAATGGATCCGGTCCATCATCATCCTCCTCCTCCCCACTTTTCCCATCTCCTCCATCCCCCTCATCACTTGACAAACTCTGACCCTGGAAGCCTGCAGCAGGCCCCTCTCCACCTCCAACATTCCCATTCTCAAAGGTTCCTCCAACTCCTCCTCCAGTACCAGCCCCATCTCCTTCCCCTCCTGTCCCTCCCACCGACTCCTCCGGATTCGGCGTCGGCTGCTGGAACAGGTTCTCCAACTTGATCACATAAACGTGCTGATTATCCTCCGACTTCCCGGTGACCACCCGGACCAGGGGCTGCTGCTGTTGGAAGGGGGTGGATGATCCTGGCCCAGCCATCTGACCTTGACCTTGGACCTGTTGAGGAAGATTACACCCTTCTTGTTCTTGTTGGCCTACCACCACCACCGGTGTTGTTTCAGTCGTCGTCGTCGTCCCTGCAGGAATAAATGATACGGCACCTTCACCCTCCCCACCACAAGCACTCGTCAGGAGGACCTTTGACTCCTCCCCTTCCCCTTGACCTTGTTGATGTTGTTCCGAAATCTCATCCACAAATCCAAACAGTGGGTCCATTCCCCACCTTCACAAACTGTCTATTCAAAACAACTCCTCCGAAATAAATTTGACCCTTCTCCAAATCAAAAATATCCCTCAACAAAAAATAACACTAACACTTAATCCTGATTACTTAGTCTCTCACTTAACTTGAATAATTAATTTCTTAATTAATCACACTCACACCACACCATCGGAAAAAATAAATATATCAATTTTGCTCAACTCAAAAACACAAACAATCCATGTTCATGTTTCTTCATTCCTTCAAACTTCAAACAACCCCTTCTAAATGCACTCTTTAGCAAAAAGCACAAATAGGATGTATAGTAGGAGCTGATAGTCCATCAACTCGTATAGCAAATTTGTACATCATCATATCACATCAAATTTGATGCTTTGACTTGAGAAGAGGCGGGAGATGAAGGAGGTAACGGTGGCCTGGCCAGTACACCAAACAATACAAGTCCACATAATCCACACATGACAAATTTACAGAGACAACAACAGAACAAAAACAAAATACAAAATAAGTATAAAGCAAATTTCTTTTTTCTTTTTTGTGACATCTTTCATCATCTCGTTGTTCTATTGATTTTAAATAATTTTAATTGTTATTGTGAGGAGGGTGGGTGGATAATTAACTAATTAACTAATTAATTGATAAATATGGCCTTTTGTTTGGCACTCTGTCTGGAGTGCGTGTTTAAATTGGGTTTGGTTGCTGTTGTATATTTTTGACAATTGATCATTGACAGTTCCAAGTTGGAGTGTTAAATCGCAATTAATCAAATGTAAGTTTTAAAAAAAAATGAGTGTACATATTTTATTAGATTTGAACATGATTAGGTGTGATTTTATTAATTTAATGAAGTATTTTTTTTTTGGATTGTCCATTGTTGATTTTAGACTCGGTGTCTTGCCTCCTTTTTAGGGTGATCTTCTTGGAGAGGTGAAGATTGTGTGATTGATTGGGGTCGGGGGAGACTTAAGGATTCAAGATGGGCTCCCAGACGAAGGACTTCTCCCTGGGCTATCTGAAGGTGGCCATCCATCTGATCAATGAGAAGCCGGAGGAAATGGACCTCAAGCTGGGCCGCCCCATGAGGCTCGAGGATCTGGACAACTTGTCCTCCGAGAACATGGTCAAGATTGTGGTCTACCTGTTGATGGACGTGATTGGGGACAAGCCGGTAATAATAAGTTTTGTTTTAATTAACTCGCTCGCATTAAACTAAGTTACAATTACATAAATGATAAAGTAAAATAATATGCATTCTGAACTTATTTTTTATTTTTTGTTCTTTGCAGATCTCCAAAATCACAAGTTTATCCGATTTCAACAAGTTCTCCGTGGGGGAGATCAGCTATGACTGTGCCGTTGACCAGATTTACCACGCTGTGAAGCAGATCTTCCCGGTGGAGGATGAGGTCTTCCATTATTCAGTGCTCCTCTTCCCGGCGAAAGGTGCTTGTCCATTAACTATTATTAACGTTACCTTTTTTATTATAAGAGTATTGTGGGAAATTAATTGTTAATTATGTAAAATGTAATTATCTTAGACCCCAAACGAACGAAGCACGTCATTTCGTACATCATGTCATTCTTCCTTATGTGCGATGACCTACATGAGTCCTTCAGTGCCTGCTTCAGCGAAGTACTCAAAGAGAACGAGGAGAAAGCTGCCCTCTGCAATGAAATCGTTGATTTGAAGGAAGGCATCGCAAACATCATTCAACAGAGAGAGAGGGAGAGTCAGCAACTTCCCATGGTGTGACATTATATTAATATGAAATTATTTCCTTCTTTCTATGTTACGTAATTTTTATGTATCCGGATGAATTTTTCTTATAAATTGTTTTTTATTTTAATTATTTATATTGGATGTTGTAGCTGCAAAAGGAGATTAGGACGCTGGAAGAAGGGATTCGCCAGCAGCAAGGAGTTTTGTCCAACTTAACCAGAGAGATGGAGAAACACAAGGCCGCCTATGAGACTAAAGAAGTCCAAATCCGACAATTGGAAAAGCACCTGCAGCAAATGGATATCGAGACGCGAAATTTGGCTGGTCAAATAGTGCCCAATCCAAATGAAATGAGGGCGGAGAATGTCCGTATAAAGAAAGAGGTACGCAACCCGATTACTAATTGGAACGTCCAAAATCTATCCCAGCCCAACTCATTCAATTCAAAAGTTATTACATAACCGTAATTTTTTTTATTACAGCTTGAGGTACACTCCAAACAAAGGGAATCAATCGGGTTTGAATTAGAAAAACTAAGGAAAGATTGCGCTGTATTTGAATCGCTAACCGATCGAGCGAAGGATGCCATACATAATTTTGAAGCAGTTATTGCAGCTATGAATAGTGCAAAGTAAGTGATTGATATTGAGAACTTATGTGTTAGGATTAATACTCTAACACACAATATTACTGCAGTACAGGGCTAGTTAGTACCCAAGCCACTATGAAACCAATATCTTAATTAAGCTCAATTTTTTGAAGGGTTAAAATCGAATCCTATACGAAGTCCGGTAATGAGCTGTCTACCCTTTCCCGGAAAATGGGACATCTGAAAATCGAAGCCGAACAACTTGCTCAGCGTCATAATGAGAAGCTCAAAGAAGCTGATAGTAGACAAAAACAACACGAATCTAAGCAGGCTAAAATACAGGATGAAATTAAAAACTTGAGAGAGTAAGTCCTTAGTTATCGTTATTGTCCTGCTCACTAAAAGAATATCATATTATTATGCATTTTCGTAGCTGCATTTATTTAAATATTTTATCATTTTACAAAAGGGAAATCGAAGCGATTAGTGATAAAATGAAGTCAGCCATGTACGAGACGGAACGAATAAGGGAATCCTTCGGCGGAATGGAAGAAGAAATTAAGAATCTACAAATTCAAATTACTTCGTACATTCATGACGTTACGGTGTCTATTCCACAGCAGAGAGAAATTGAGGTAAGGATGACATTATGAATTTGTTTAGCATTGCAATTTGGTATTGTTGAAACTTATATCATCGTTTATAATTTTAATCTAGGATGAAAAACAAGAAAAAATGTTGAAGGAGGTGTACAAAAAGTTCCGCGGGTCCCCGTTTGTATTATCGAAGAAGGAGTAAAATTAAAGTTAAATACAATGAATTTTGTTTTTCTTGCAAAGTAAAGTGTAGATAATATGTACGAGATGTGTGCACTATGTAATTTTACGTATGTATTCGTAAGATTTGGAGTTGGTTTTCCATAATGTGAATTCCATTACCAGAATTCCTGTTGTGTTCCTAAGTGGCTTTAATTGTAAGTTCATTCTGCCCCTATACACGATTTAAGATCTGAGATTCGCCTCTTCCTATAAATATCATTGCAAAAGTTTTATTCAAAGATTTCGTAAGAATTTCAAAATGATATTTTGAAGTTATGAATTTACTAAATGTTTTTAATTTTTCAAATGCTACATGGGCTATGATCATAGTATGCCGCAACAGCACGAACGAGATGGTGGCTTGTCACCATTTACTAAATCAATTGTATTTTTCGTTACACTACCTAATTTGGTTAGATTTCTGCTTGCCTGAAATATATGATTCAAATTATCGTATTATTATAGTACCTACATAAATGCCTGTTCATTTCATATTTGTTAATTTATTGTAGTTATCTATTAAATTCTATTTGTATTGTTAAAATTAAAAATTGTAGGCTGTAGGTACTCATTACCGTACCTTAACATTCATTCTATCAATTTGTTCGTTCTGTTTTCCGGTTTCCAAATTCATGTCTGTAGCCACATTTTTCAGATGGCCAAGATGATGAGAGACTAGGCTCAGGTTACTTTCGATTTCATTTTCTGCGGGAGTGTCAATTGTTCTAGATATGTACATAATAAGGAAAACAATTAGACGAATACTGTAATTTTATTACTGTATAAAATTATATTAGTTGCAATCATTGGACAAAATTTATTACTTCGGAAAGAATCTTTCTAAGTTCTTCGACTCAGCAGCGGAAATATTTATCTTCGTATTTAGATCTGGCTGAACCCTATTGTTTCCATTCTCAGTATCAGTGGAAAAGGAAGTACCCGAATTATCCATTGTGAAATTAGGTTTCTGATTATTTCCATCTTTGGCGATTGAAGTTGTATCACTAACAATAACTCTTTTGTGCTAGACAAAAGTAAGTAAGTTCGAATATCCATTAGATAAAAGTGGAATTTTAATCCCTATTTTGTCATAATAATATCGATCTGTCTCACTGCATCTGCTCATATACCTTATTTGGATCTTTGTTGAAGCAAGAGGCGCATGGTAAAAGGCAGCACGGAAGATTCTCCTTTCTTTTAATATTTCCTAATCTTACACCAGCTTTGTCTAATTCAGCCTCTGTCGCATCTAACCCTGCTTCAGCTTTTGTGAGTTTTTCTGTAAAAATTAATATTGCATCAAGCTATTTCCGTCTTGAATGCTAGAAGGGATAAAGATGTGTGAATTGCTTCGATTTCATTACCTCCTTGATCGTACAGATTTTGTAAAGTATTTACTCCAGCGTCTTGACACTGAAAGGTTTAATTTTAGAGAGAATTAAAATTATCTACGTTTCAAATACAAGGACGAAGAAAAATGCAGGATAATATTACCCAATTTGGTAGTGCGACAGGCATACCTCATGCATTAATTTAAGCATTTCCCTTGTTCTGAAAGCTGACTGCAAATATAAATTTATGAATTTATTACTCTTCGGCAGTCTTCGGGTTTTATGAAACAATTTATTATGTAGGTACAATTTCGCAATACCTCTTTCGTAACTTCAGTCGATCGCTCGTTGAGATTATGAAGCTCATCCTGTTTGATACGAAAGGAAAAACGTCCCGGCATTTTTGCGGCCATGGTCGCCTGAGATTATGGAATAACTTCACTTACTGGTTAATATAAAGTAGAAGTGATCATTTCATTCTTAAAACGTGAATTGATTATTACTTACTCTATGCAAAGTTAATTGGGATTGGGAAATTGGACTGCATATGGGAAATGAATATTACTCAAGGATCTGATACATAAGCACTATTAATTCAATCGTTTACTACATTTACCACAGTGACCTGTATAAACCCGAGTTAGGGCACTTTTACCTCTTTCCCTTAACCCTTTTACATCGTGGATGTAAATTGGCAATTTAAACTAATTTAAAGATTGTCGAGAAAAAAAAGATACTTCCCTTATTTTTGTAAGTAAAAGTAACGGACAAATCTCATAATGCCCCAGTGCAGTAATATAAAAACCTTATTTACTTACTTTCATACATACGTATATTTTCTTTATGACGTTTTTAAAGTTATTTCCCGTTCCATGGAAGATGAAATTCATGGATTCATCAACTAGATGAAACTTCATTCAATGCTTTTCTGAGATAATTTTTGATCCATATAATAATTTATGTCCTTTATGGATGGACATACATAACGGTAATTGCTTTATAGTATGAATATGATGTCTTTTCTTGTTGAGATGCCTTTGTCAGTTTAAAATGCATGTATATAAAACACGTACAGAGTAACTTGGAACTTTCATCACATTTACTTGAGATTCCGTTTGTGGGTCCAAATGTCTATAATTTATGTCTTATGTTATTATGCCGTATGTGAATCGTGCATGTCCTTGAATCCTGCATACATATATCCATCCATACGTTAGCATGGATTAATGATTTTGCTTATTCTTAGGACTTTAAAGTTCTTGCCGAAAGTGGGAAAATTCCCATATTATTTCATTGATATAATAGAGTAGATAATAGAGTTGGTACTCCATGCATAAGAAGGCAATGCGACTCAAGCTCTTGAGCCGAACAGACCTTAAAATAATTCCGTTAAAACCGTTCTCATTTTCTTCATTAACAATTTTCATAATTGTAGTTTAATCTGCAATTAATCTAATAAAACTAGCATGGCCACCGCCTACAAATTGACTTACTTTAATTTAAGGGGAATTGCGGAGCCAATTCGACTTCTCTTCAACTATGCACAAATACCTTTTGAGGATATTCAAATAGATTGTAGAAAATGGCCTGAATTAAAGAAAGGCAAGTTGCTCAACGAACTAAATTAATTAATTACAGAATGAAGGTATCCTTCATATATGTATTATTAAGGATTCAATTAATCCAGAGAGAATTTAATTCAAAATGTGTAAATATTTTCATGCAGACTATAAATGGCAGCAACTACCCTACTTGGAATTTGACGGGAGGATTTTATACCAATCCACGGCAATCTTGAATTATCTTGCAAGGACATTTGGACTATTTCCTGAGGATCCCTTGGAACAAGCCAGACTGGAAGAGATCATGGGAGCCGTGAACGACTTAAGATTGCGTAAATAAATATAAATTTTCGACTATTCGCACTAAAATAATTTTTCGTGTAAACGATTGATATGAATGATTATTAATTTACTTGAATCGACATTAGATGTGAAGCCATTAATCCTGGCAAAATTCGTTGAGAACAATCCAGAAAGTGCGAAGGAGATCAAGCGAAAACTTGCATCCGCAACTGTGCCCATGTTCCTGGAGAACATTAACGAGATTTTAATAGACATCCAGAAGAACAGTTCCCCAAAGAGTGATTTCATCTTGGGAGGAGAGAAGCCAACAAGTGCTGACTTTTACTTGGCCCATTTCACTGATCAATGGGAGACAATTCTGGAGGACCCGGAGTTACTTGCCAAATATGAGCAGTTAAAAATGCAACAGAAGGCTGTGTATAATCTGCCCAGGATTGCTGAATGGATTGAAAAGCGACCCAAATACTTTATATAAAAAAAATCTTAAAATGTTATCCAACAAATTCTACTTTTGGGTTAATAAATGCTGAATTGCTTCAAATTTACCGTCATTTTTGTTTGGTTTGGTTTGGTATGCATTCATATAGGTAAATCTCATTTTATTTCTTCATAATATATTAGGTATATTCAATTAGATATTATAGTTTATGTTACATAATGTCAGATGGCATAATTGAGATATTACATGCATTTTTTACAAGTATATTTTATAACATTCATTTTGCTTGGTCTTCATTTTCAGTAATTTCAGTTGTTTGCTCATATTTTCATAGCTATGTTAAATGTGTATGTTGTATCGTATCTGACTTTTGGAACACGATCACGATGGCTGTTGTAAATATCATCTTTACAAATTACAATAATTACTTCTCTTACACATTGTAGATACATTACGCACGCTTCCTGGTTCTTATATTATTACAATATTTTCAACTCATTCATATAAGATAATTGGTACAATCTTTGATAGTTGACAATTGATTCATTGGTAGAATTTTCGTTGGTATTTACACAATGTTTTTCATAAAACTTTAGTTTTTAGAAAATGAAACGCTCAAATTCAAATATTTATAGATTTTTAGTTTTCTATACAACACTTTTTAATCAAATGAGTTTCAAATTAATAATGTTTCTTTATTCGGGAATTAATTATGTTCGGATGATTTTGGTAGTAACAAGCGGGATGGATTCGAATTATATGGGAAACTAAACTTTATATGCATAGCAGCGAGACAATTGAAACGGATTAGTTGTAAAGTTTTATCATTTATATGACAAAATTGAAGTAACTTATGGGTAATAGTAATGGGATGACATACATATGTGGCTAGGCTAATGTCACATGTCAAAAAGTTAAGTTTTGCTCATTCAAAAATGTTGTTTGCTAACTGACGACTGGCATTTATACTCGCATCCGCTATGAAATATTTTTTTAACTATTAACAGAAAGCAATTTTACTTAAGCCCTTAAAATTGCTTTCTAATACGTATCATGTACATTATTTACAAGCATACCTAGTTATATTTATAGTCTACTTATATTATTATTTAATTCATATGTAATTTAAGTAATCTAATTCCTTAATTAGTTTTCATAACCTATTTGTTTATGTACAGTTTGCATAGTTCAGTAGGATGGATTTTCTTTGTTTTGCCTTTTCCAAAGCAAATGGCCAGAAAATCTCTTAGGCCATACGGATACTTACTCATTAAACCGAGTCTAATATATATATATATATTTATAATTTCCTCACTTGATCTTAATTATTTGTAAATGGTAGTACCTATCTAAATACACTGTATGCTATAAAACTACCATAATTACTAAGCTTATTAAGATTTAATGCTTTAATTAAGGTTACATACATTACTAACTTACCTACTTACTTTACGTTTTATCCTAACAATATGACAGTTTTACCCTAATAACTCAAATATTTAAAAGGAAATAATTGATTGGAAGAAATTGGTAAAATCCGCCCAGTTTGACTTTTTGTAATTAATCGGAAAGAGCATTGAAAGAAACAATCTGATGAACGAGCATCAAGATAAGCTAACTAACTGCTGCTGTAAATGTCATTAAGTTACCTATGTAAACTATCCTAATGCAATTCCTTCTATTAGATCTTTATGAACTTTAATTACAACATATGCTACGATTATACTGAAATTATATCTCATGTACATTACAGATACTGGCACGGGACCCCGGGATTTGGTTCGCGGACACTTCCTGAAGTAACGTTTCTGTTAGTTTTAGTTTTCATATTATGAATGAGTTTAAACAAAGTCTGCATTCGTAGAAATTGCTTCGCCGCTAATAATTCAGAGAGTGCACAGATTTGTTTAAGACCAAGGGCTATAAATTAGTTAGTTTTTTAGTATGTTAATGATAACAATGTAAGAGTAAGAATATAACAACAAACTTATACTCAATGCACTAAACGTAACCTTTCTCATTTTTTTGTCTTTTTCTACACAAGCTGCCCTCACGCACATGCAATAATGGCTGAGTTATTTTGTTTTACCGAGTCAACTTAAGGTAGTAGTGTTATATAACTAGTAATTATATAATGATTAATTAATTAACTAAGTAAGTGAGTACAAGCGGCGGCGCAAGGTTGACAGAGGAGATTACATGATTTTAGTTAGCGCTGTAGTTGCATTTAAATATGTAGATGTGATGAAAGCATTTTACAAGAAGCATTTCCGATTGCACATATTATGAAGTTAGTAAATTATCGATAATTGTCCAATAGATAATATGACGATGCAAATAGTGCTTATTTTCCGATTAGCGTTCTCTGTTTGTTCAAGCGAGGACATGGTTTGAAATAGAAACATTTTGTAGTAGGAACACTTACGATTAGTATGTTACATGGTTGCAGTTTTATACTTCATTAGTAGCTCAGCGGACTAGGTAGTTAC
>JAQIXQ010000604.1:0-24656 GCA_034700485.1 Pseudosinella alba
TACAGCATTGTCAAAAAGTAAAGGAGTTTGCCATTACTCCTATCCTATCACTCTCTATTGAATTATATAGATAGATATGCTCCTCCGCTGTTATACTTTCCTCCAGCAAATAATGAGTCCAACTCCGAATTATACTAAACTAAAAAACGACAATATTTTTTTTTTGTTTTTGCTCCTTTAAATATTTTTTTTACAAGTGGGAAGTCTTCTTAAAAATTCAAGGAGCCACATGAATGATTAAGCAACTCTACCATTCCTACGACGAATATCATCTCATCAACATCTAAGATAATAAAATAAAAAAGGTCCCAGAAGAAAGAGAACTTTGAGGAGGATGATATGATGATGATGATGATGATGCTCCTGAGATAACGCAATCCTTCCATATCCCATCCCTTGGACCTGGATTCTGGATCTTAGGAAATCAACGAGAGATAATACCTCCCATAAAAAAAAGAAACTCATGCATATACTATAAACACTAAATAATATATTATGTATATCATATTCATGAAGGTTGATGAGGACAGGGTAATATAGTGCGACGACAGGGCAAAAGGGATGAGAGAATCTGTTTTTTTATGTGTAGGTCGGTAGCTGGGGTAGTTCCACCAAATAAATATACATAAATATATTATTATGCATTTCGGCATATTTATTTAGTTTATATTTGGTGGTAGCATGACACTCTTTTTTGTTCCTCCGTGAGAGACCAAAGATCATCCCAGAGTAAATGAACTTGGTTTGGGTGAGGGTGATACACGATACAAAAACACGGCAATGCAGTAATAAAATTAGTATAGTTTTTATATTTTTTTAATGTATTATCTACAAACAAAATGTTTGATTGCTTTTGCACGCATGTATCAACCAACACGAGATGATAAGAAAAGGAAATGGACCCTTTCAATAAATCCTTAAAGTTTTTTATATCTCAAATGCTTTATATTTATTTCCATACACTTAAAAAAGGACTCCTCTATGCAAATGAGTATTAAATGACCAGGAACAATTTTTTATGGTGAGGGTGAGGAGGACGGTGATGATGTCGAAATTGAATGGAAGGGAACCTGAATAAACAGTGAATTAAAATAAAGGTATTCATTTAGGGTAATGTTATATGGTTTGGTCTGGTCTGATATTGGTGTCCATTTTATGTGAACAATTCAAATTGCTCATTGACTAATAAATGGACCTCCACGGTGGAGGAAGGAGAGGAAGATGCGTGTTGACTGTACTTTTGGGTGCCTAATGTCCGTTTAAAAAGGCTTCTGTATTATGGACAGAGAGGAACATGGGATGGGATGATGGGAGTAGTCCAGCGGTTCCACTGTGGCCTAGCATTTTATTCCATATTATAATATGAAATCCCTCTTGAAAGAACCGACGCACTTCTCATTTTTTTTTCTCCCCAGCTGGAAGAAGGAAGAGAGATGAGATGAGTGAGATGATAAGAAGAAAAAAGGATCGAATTACCGATTCCCAGCGTTTTTGAAGATGATGAAGTAAATGACGATTCCACGATTGAATGAGAAAATGAGAGGGGGAAGGATGGAGTAAGTGGTGAGAAGGGAAGTCTTCAGAGTAAAATTGGAGATAAATAGCGTATGATTCATATTATTTTGGTGGTTAAGTAAAAAATTACCACCTAATATAATATCATTCATTTCATTATAATATAATACCTGTGCACTTTTTTCAGTAGATTAAGACTGAATGATATGATCATGATGACGGAGATGGTGATATGATATTTTAGCCTAGGTTTCATCAACCAGATAGATAGATAATAGATCAAATGGGGGAAAAGGAGGAGATGAGATGATTTGATTGTTAGTTGATATCATTATATTTGGGATTGTTCCGTATGCCTAATTTATTCAGTAGGTTCGTTGACCTGGATCATTTGAAGGGGGCCCTTAGACCGGGCCTTTTCATGGTCAGTCCGATCCCAAGTACTTCCTTTTCCTAATAGCCAGTATTGCCCAATATGCCAACCAGCCTATGCGTGGAACTCCAACAGAAGCACAAAAGTGACAAATTTGGGGCACCGTGAGATTTTTCTAGTCCAATAAATCCAATAAATAACTTAAAAACTGACTGATTGCAAATAAATTGCAGACATCATTTCTTATCTAATCTATATCATGCCCCCGATAAATGTACTTGTGTGTGTAGTTTTGTAGATTTTTTGGACTTTTATTCAATTCTTAGGAAAAAACATCATCCGCCTCGCTCTCCTCGCCCTTGACATGGCACGTGTGCTACTTCTCCTTCCACTCCATTCTAGACGAGGGTCCAAGTCTAACTTCTGTTCTCCTTTTTTCTTCTAAAAAATAAATAAAAGAATCGTCCGGCCCATCAATCGTATAACAGCCAGGGAGAATGTTGCTGATTATTATTCCGCGATGACAAGGTAAAGCGTGGATAAAATGGTCGCAAATTCATATTCATCTGTCGTCACTAGACATGATGTATATGAACGACTGCTTCATAACATGATACGAACATGATGACAAAAAGAGATTGCATTTATATATTATTTTGCTGGAGGTATTCTTAATGTGAATACTTTCCCGTAATGAAAATCTTAATAAGATATGTCATAAAAATTGAAGGAGTGTGTAGTGCAGCCGTAGCCCCGGTCCCAGTCATAAGGACAAGTGGAAAGCAGCAACCGAGCCAAGCCAATCTTCATTTCGTCCTTTCTTTCGACTTTTCGACCACTTCTCGTGCCTTCTTTCTGTGGAATAATAAATAAAAAAGGGAGAGAATATCCAAGAACCGGAGAGAAATTTTTTTTTTCTTCAGAGAAGAGCACGCGGTTATGGGCTTGACTCCTCGACACTCGTCATGATCATCATCAATTTCTGCTACTTCCCATCTGCTGTCGTCATCAAAAAAAATTATTGTGATGCTGATGATCATGATGATGAGATTATGTGCACGTTTATGCTACACTTCTAGCACAAGTCATATGTACATCTCCTCATATCACTTCTTATATAACATGGGTATAATGTCACGTGTAACTCTGGATTCTTCAATGTTTTACAATTCTACTGTTCCGCATGATTTTTAGGAAGTTGGAGGATGATATCGCGGAAGCTATTTTTTTTTGTTAAAAAACCGAATAAAAACTTTACCATGCACATGTATATGTACATCTAGTGTAAATTGTGCCAGTGTTGCCAAACAAACCTGATATTTTGATTATACATATATATAGATCTTCGTATATGTGGCTACATAAAGTTTTTTTTAAAGATCTACATTTTCCCAGGAATAAAACCACTTTCGAACATGATTTTTTAAATTTACACATTCTTAAGCATTTTATCCAACGATATTATACATATCAGTATAAGAATCTGAATCGGTATACTGTATACTTTTACTTGGCATATTTATGACTTGGCTTACTTACATAAGCAAAAAAGTTGCAAGGATAACTAGTAGGAGGGGAGGAGGGGAAAAGACATTTAACCTCTATCTCGGAGTTACTGCTTATCATCTTGCTTATCTTATAGGTATTCATGCTAACTTGGATAGGTACCTAAACTAAATCTACTTGCAGCGGAACTATAAACCGGTGTTTTGTTCCCAGAAGAACGGGTTCAAGCCAAGTGTGTGGAATGGGCTGGATAGAGAAGAAAGAAATGAAAATAAATCTGGAAAAAGAATGCTTCTGAATTCGTGCAAATCTATTGTTATTATTAAACAAACTGGGAATGGAGGAGAAAAAGCTACATTTTTCAGTTTTTCTGACAAGTTTTATTTAAAATTCAGTTTATACTTGCTCTATTTAGCTATATTAACTCCAGTTGTTAAAGCGTGTTGAGAATGAGATGATAACTTTCAATACTTAACTTGGGGCAGAACTGTACAAACTGCGGCTACTAGAATCAGGCGTCTCGAGTTACTCAAGAACCTAAACTGCTTGTTCAAACTGAACACATAATCTCCCATATAATCTAAAATTATTCCATTGTTTTTTCAACTATTGAATCGACACAATTGAATGTTACAAAATGATTTCACCAATCAAAGTCAAAATCGGTATATTTTTTAAAACTAAATATTTCATTTAAATATCCGTCGGTGTCTTTACTTTATTGAAAAATAAATATTCAGTTGCCAGATTCTCAGTATTTTAAAGGTTTAAAGAGCATTTTGGAAGGTGAGTATTGACCTTCATAGAATTTTTTTCGCACGTGATGACGCGCTTCAAAAGACATAAAAATCTATCTAGGTGGGTTTCAAGGTTTCTGAAACTGGTATTATAGCCTATAAAACACTTTTCCAGATCTTTCAAATATTTAAATATATGAATCCCGACATTAATTATTCTCCTTCCAACATAATATATGTTTTGACAGCGACCACAGCTAGCAAAACTAGGTAGATAGGTACAGGTATAGGAAGAGCAAGAAGGTTCTGGAGCAATCCAAAAAATTTGCCTCCGTAAGACTTACCTAAGGAGTACCATTTAATATATTAATATTTATCCCGAAAAAATTAACATCCGTATTACTCCATATCACACACTCATTTACATATTTTTCATCTTAAAATTCTCCAAGATGAGATTTATTACCGATAATTGTTACACTTTTCGTGCGTTTACTCAGGTGAGAAATAAAATGAAGCAATATGTTGAACCATTACCTTACTCACCACCATAATTAAAATGAAAAATTAGGACGCTCTAAGTTTAGCTCCAACTATGCCTAGATGTGTATTTAGTTGGTTCTATTACTAAAACAAAACTGACCTTTTCGCAGCAATAATTCCTCATGTCATGTCATAACAATACACAAATTTCTTTTTATTACCCTCCCGAGAATTGAGAAATAATTTGCTTGCGTCTCCCTGATATCATTTTAATTCGTGATGAATTGCCAAAAATTCAAACAAAAAAGTGGAATCTTATGCTAATAAGTAGCTGCTTTAATTAATCAAGTTTTGTTCGATGTGATATGATGTGACACAACATATCAGTCAATATGCCGTCAATTTTTTATACAATTTTACAAGGTGCGATTTGATTTGGATGATCAAACAAATAGTGTAAATCATCCAATATCCGCGTGAAAATGTATATCTATGCATGTTTTGATTTTAATTATGAGATGAGTATGACGTGCTCTAGGCAAGCAAACGACAAGTTTTTCTATTGATTTGTGTCTTTCTTGTTTCCAATCTAATGAATCATATTGTTTCTCACTTCATTGATTATTTGCGAAGTGAGATGTATCAGGACGTAAGGAAATCCCACAAAAAAAAACAGGCAAGCTGGTCTTAAGTAAAAACTTGATATTTTAACTTTAGCTATATGCCCTTTAATCAAGAATCAAATCCAATCGTCATATAAGTACATTTTAATTTATTACCTACGCACAAACCCAAAATAATTATCAAAATAGTAATAACCAGCAAAAAATATGTTCATTATTACTTAATTAATATTTCAATCATTCATTCCATCTCATATCTAATCGTAAGTGTCCATTAATATACCTATAATAACCCAAGAAGCAAGCCCAAACCCATTCTGGCTGGATATAACCATATTTTTTTTACTATTATGCTCGTCAAATAATCATGTGAAGACTGACATGTGCTCTCTCTCAGACTCAGATACTTCGTGTTTGTTGTAATTGATTTCACTCTTTTCCTTGCCTTTTATCCCTGAAGTGCGGTTTATGGGGGATTATGATGATGTTGATGTTGATGATTATGATGGAAGGAGGAATGCCACATCAGAAGAGTAATTCAGTCCAATCCAAACCCAAAATGCGCATTTAGCTCTCCGTCAATACCTGTAAATCGACGATATGGTGATATATAGGCACTTTGCTTTCAGTATTGTCTCGGTCACCTTGACTTATCACATCGTTCGGTGGAGCAGTTTCAATTATTTTTATGGAATGACTTGGCTCATGGCTTGGATTGGGATTTATTTGATATTTTGATACGGTTACGTTTTCGTGGGTGAGCAAAATAGTGTAATATTCCTAGTGATTCGCCACATAAAATAAAACATCAAACCTATCAAGAATCCTTTATGATGGGTGCCTTACAAACAAATATGAAATGAACAACATCACATTCATATAACCATTAACCACACACTCTGCTAATGACAATGGAATATGGATCCATTATTCCAAGGAAGGATCACACCTTTTTGCTGTTTACTATCGCTAACTACCCTCTAACCTTTTGGTACACAATTCAGATTTAATCATAATATTAAACACTTAAATAGCTTGTTGATAGTCGAAGATATTTTTTCCCTCTCAAAGGCATGTTCTTGTTCTTGTTTTGTGGTTGACTCTTGGCTTTTGACTTCAATGCAAAAACTTGAACATGTCCATGCTGGAAATTAAGATTTTTCCAGAGAGTGCAAAAATTATTGACATGCGAGAATTGTTTTAAAACATGCCATTCAACGTATCATCAAGGGTAGTAAAAATAATTTGACTGTGTGTACAAAATTGTTAATCACATCCAAATCATCTCACTGTTAGTTTTTCTTTTTATCGCATTGTCCCAGAGCCAGACGTGAGGGTATGGTCAAACCAAAATCTATATTTTTTGGAAACCAGAATGATATTTCATTTTTTTGCCTCACTTTTGTCTTCGTCTAACACGAAGAAAAATGAGTCTTTGGGTAGAATCTCGACGTTTATGGTCAAAGGGTGCCCAGGAGAGGTTCGAGTTTTTGTGGTCTTTTCTGGGTCTGGTCAGTGGATGTCGATGCCAATGCAATGCCATGAAATGAATATCTCAAATCCTCTCGTCATAAATCCTTCCTTACAGCTTACATAAATCTAGAAGCGTTATACTGATAAAGACATTAAAGATTAAATAACTTCAAGGTTATTTTTTAAAGGAAAAATTTTCTAATTAGGTATTTTTTAAATTGATTTTGTTTTACATGGAATTTTTGCCAGCAAATACATGGCTACCTGCATACTTTGCGTAATTAATTTTATAAACATCATATTACAGATCAACTAGATGGGCTTGTGACATATATGCATCTTTTATAAAGGCAACGCTTATGATATTGGATACATTTTTCGGATGGATATCAAAACATACATTCTGTTTGGACTGTTAGCTGAAATATTATTTTTTTATTATTGACTACATAATTTTGGTTCCTGGTATTTCAGCCAGTTCTAGACTCTTCTCCTCCTGCAATAAACATAAGAGAAAAAAATCATATTCAACCTTCTTTGTAATATTGTTCCTTCCTGTATTCAACTTTTAGCTAGTAGCCAGTGTTTAACTTTTGTACTCCCTTTTTTGTTTGTTTGAAAATATATATTATTTTGTGTATGCATAAATTCAGGAGCAGTTGGCAGATGAAAAATACTGGAGGCTAAAAGGCCATGTCAGGAGGAGAAGTAAGTTTGGACTGTTTGGAAGGAGGAACTGGAGAGAGAGAGAGAGGGAGAAATAGAGAGAAAAGTTTTTTATTGAAAGAATTGAAACTGAGAAGAGATGAGAACGCTGCTCTTTTTCTTCTTCATATTTTTTTTGTATTTGTGTTTGTTCCTCTTTCCTGAATGTAGTTTTGTTACTCTTTTTTTTTGTAATAAAAATATGCATATGTATTTATGTATTTCTTTTTAGAGCTAGAAGATCGTAAAATGTTTTCTCTGATAATGAATCTGTAAAGTGAACTGAGAGAAAAAAATCGTTTATGGCCCATTGGCCTTTTGTGTCACCTTTTCCTGGGTATAACAGTGAGTTTGGATATTATTATGGATTTGAATTTACAAATAGGATGGAAGTCAGTTCAACTTTGTCACAGAGTGTCATATGCCTGAGCACCTCGATGAGAAGGAGCAGGGAAGGATAATGGAATAATTGTGAACTGAGCATATAGCAAACAGTTCATATATTACTCCTTATAGAAATAGAGGGATTTTTATAGTTTAAAATAGATTCTCGGTCGACGTTACCTATTCATATATTCATATCGGCTTATTTTGCTGCTCAACGTTGTAAGTAAAATCTGATTTAACAGCAATCCGGAAGTAAACAGGCTTCTAACCTGGTTATATTAGTAAGCAAGAATTTTCCAAGAAGTTCCAATAATTCGAGTCTCTTTGAAAAAAGCCAAACTTGATCCCTGTCCCTCCTCTTTAAAGATTCAGTTTTTGAGCTCAACAGCACAAGTATTCTGTAAAGCGTCATTGTTTGCAATGCTGCAGTTTTGCTATCGTCAGTGTCAGTATATGTATTTATATCATATCTCATATTTGAAGGATTTTCCTCCTTGTTCGTCATATAATCATAATTTTATGTAGGAAGTAAGATGACGGTACAATGAAGGAGATGATGATGACGGACGGATTGAATCTGCGTAAGCATTTTTCTTCAATATTTTTTCGAGTTCACCTTCCTATTCCCAGGTTAAAGTTTATGGAAATGTTTTTCCTACATACTTATATTGATGATGACGGCAGCATATTAACATTAATATTACGAATATTATTTCTAAACAGTAGCAACAACAATTGGAATTTGTAACGGCCAAAAGATGAAAACAACAATTCCGCAAAAGTACAAATACTTCCTCGGGGCAACCCGCTACATAAATATTTTGAAGGCTCCCCTCAAGTCATGTCATAAATTAGATCTAACATGGAGTAAAAATGTCCTACATGCTACAATTACCCAGAAACGATTAAGACCTTTAAACTGTATACTTGTGATTGGAGTGGTCAAACACTTTAAATATTTCTATGTTCCATGTACAAATATCCCTCATCCAACCCCTATTATTATAGAGTAAGCTCAGGAGCTTGTACTTTGCATACCCCCTATCATTAAAAACCTATTCACATAATAATTTACAATCTATTCAATCACCTCTCCATCTCCACAGATAAAAAAATCACACAGAAAATCATCATAATTTTCACAAAATGATTAATACTTCAAAATCATAATCTACAAATGTGTTTGCATGTATCATGTTCATGTACATGGACTGAGGAGGATGCAGTGGAATTTAGATTGCCGTTTCCTTGTGGAAACCTGCAAGACTAGTTTTTGCATTCGTACTTATATCTCTTCCCTTCTGATATGATATGAGATGAACTGACGTATTGAATTCTTATGGAACATGAATACCTACAAACCAAATGATTATTACCTGGGATGTATCCCTCCAAACTGCATAATGACAGACGATGACCATGATAATCATAATAATGTAAAATAAAACTACCAACAACTACCTGTTGCCAACAATATAACCTGCGATATTAGCCGGAATATATTTGTGGATTGGAGTCTGATATGATCCTGTAAACAAAAATGTTCATCTAATTCACGCATTTCTACATGAACATTTATATTATCAAATATCATCCATCTATCCATCCAATCGTCAAAGAATATAAATGATCATGATCTGATCATGATGATGCTGATGCTTTCACACAAAAAATTGAAAAGTAAGTAAAGGGATGGATCGAGAATGGAGAGGGAGAGAAGATCCATTAGTAACATAATAACAAGACCAAGCCGCAAGACCTAATGTTCCTATCTATTTCTCTTTTTCCATAGAACTTGAAATGTAATATGAATTATATCATGATATATCTCCTTTGCCAAACTAAACAGGCAGCCGCAACAACATTAAAGGTAATATTATTATGATTGTTGAAAAAACACACTCGAGTTTTTTTTGTCAGTTTGACCGTGTCCGTGTAAATTCATCCTTCAGAGGAATGTACACAGATAGAGATGGATCCAATCCATCATAAAATCCATCATGAAGATGATAAAACAGAAAATAAAACATACAGCAACAACACACTTCTCACAGTTCACGAAGATGGAGATAGAAGGGAGAAAAAAATGTATCAAACAAATTATCACGTAAGTGGCCTGTCTTTGCCCCTGTCAAATTTACCTGAAAAATGCAAATGAGAAGTCTTAATAATCATTTTCAATCTTTGCACTCCACAAGCGCAAAAAATGGTGATCTGAAGCTTGTAATAATAAAAGTAGCCGAGTCATCATCATCATTATCATGTTTTGGGAGAATAAAAAAGTGAATTTAATAATTTTTTCTTGGCATTTGTGATTTGCTGGAGAAAATACTTGTACAAGTATATAAAGAAAGTCTAAAAGTATATTACATTTTTTACGTGTAAAATATTAATCTGCCATGTAAATATGTATGATCCAATTTCATAAAAAAAATGGATGCGGTTCAAAATATTTTCTTTTCAGATTATGATTACATTTTGGTGTTTGAGATTGTGCTAAATGATTCTCCTGAAATGGGTTCTTTGCGAGGAAGCCAATGATAATAGATTGCAGAATTTATGTTTGGAGGAAACGTGAGAATCTCATAAGTGGTCGGAGGAGTCCTTGCTTGGAACCGCAGCGTCAAGATTTTCGTCGTACTTATTCGCAAAAGTATCAAAGTATGGAATGGGCTATGGATTAGCTAACGATGGATAGGGCCTTAAACTTAGATATAGAAAGGATGGTTGGGGTACTTCAGAAAATCAGAACTGATTTGTGATAAGTTTTATATCAACTGCCAACCCAAGATTTGAACCTGATTAAATCAATTCCCGAGTCTCAAACTCAATTCCGGTTTATATTATGTAATGCTCCGAACTGACAATGGGAAGATGCATTATTAATTTGTTTGATCATCAATCCTCTCCACTTTCCTACTTACAATTAATTCCGCATCTGTTCCTCCTTGTTGCATTCATTGGAGTCATGGACTCATTATAGAGTGCACGTAATTGTACTCAAGTTGACTGCCACACACATCGAATCCAAATCGAATGCATTTTTTTATACTGTTCGTGTTGTCATTTCAATCAAGTTGGTAGCATTAATAATGCTAATGATGGATTTTGCATTTATTTTATTTGTGCATGCGAAAATCATTCCTGCTGTTAACAATGAGAAAACCAGGAGGCTTCGGCATGTCATGATTCATAATTAAAGGATGCTGTGATATAGACAGATAAACATTTATTTTAGGCAAGGCAAATCCCATGATATGATATGATGACTAGGACTCTCGATATTCTTTCAGTACAGGGCAGGGATTGTTAAAAATGTTCCTTGTTTGTTCACTTTAAGGGATACACTATGTAGGTATATTTATTATCGCATTCCGATGTATTATATAAGCAGACCAAGACAGGAAGAGTTCATCCCAAGTCATATATCCGATTCGAAGATTTAAAGTTAAGATACAAATGGCGAGACTTATATCATCAACAATCAGCACAAAACAATGCATACCTATGTACAGTTTACGTAAGGATTGTCTTGGTGCACTCCACTCATTCACGTTACTTTGTACTGTTTATCTTTCCCATTACACACGTGTAATTTGCAAAGGGAAACAAAGTGCATTATTATTAGCTACATTATCACTCATTGCGGTTTCATTAGGGTTGAGAAGGGAAGGAAGTTTTGCATAGCTATTGTTGTGGAGTTGTGAATGAAGAAGATATACATACGCATATAGATGCCCCTCATCATTCTAAATAGTTTAACTCTTATATGCTATTTTTAAATTGTGGGAGTATGTTTACATTATGGGTATGGGTATGGTATGTGCCAAAGTAAGAGAGTGAAAGTTGGTCGACTTATGGAGGACGGATGAACAATATTGCCTATAGGATTAGATATAGGATATATATGATATAATATTGAGATAATTACCATCATCGTCCCATTGTTAATGACTTAAGTTGTCTTCCTTCCCCTTCCCTTCTTGACTGTTCCCATATTATAATCTTTAATATTGTGCATGTTAGGTTTGTAATTTAATATTCGTTTCGTGTGTGCATTAGTGGCAAGTGTCGATAATGAATTTTATAATATGCAAACATGTACGGATTTTTCACATTTCGTATTCCCATTGTTAAGAATTGATTTAGATTAGATGCAGAAGAAACGAAGATTAGCGAGCACTATTATATAAGAGGATGAATTAATCAGGTTTAAAACCTCAATGTTTTCCTATTTAAATTAGGGGACAGAGGATGACATAATATTTTAACATTTATATATTAGTAAACAGAAAGATAACTTGAGTTATGCGGCTAGACTTGATCAAATAAAACAAATGTTTTAGTGAAGGGTAGAGGATTGAACAGTGCCGGTCGCATGGATTCTTTGCATATTATCGAACAGAAAGTTATTAATAGTATTCATATCTTCAGGACCATTCCTACATGTTTTTAGACATACCAATATGCTTCATTTGACGTTCTGAATACGTCAAGTCAACTTCACCCTACCCTCAAATAAGTATATAGCAAAGAAGGGCTTCCCCCAACCTATTAAAAAGATCACAATGCTAATACATAGAATATGCGAAATTCTAACAATAATCTTCCCGCAGGGCAATCAATGTCATCGTAAATAATATTGAAAGTTTGACCATTTGATGCATATATAAAAAAGTAGGGCTACCCTCCTCGTTTAATCCCTGACTCTGACAAAGTTTGGGTTCAACTTACATCTCCCTCCCTCATGTAAGCAAACATTCTAATAGAGATCCGAAAATTATAGAAGTATAAACCACAGTTGGTTTAGTATGCATTAGTGGAAACATGATCAGTTGCTCTAGATAATGCACTGACGTTGACTGGACATGTAGATACATAATTTGGGTCGGGCTTGTATTATCTCCAGATGATAAATTATTAAAAATATTTATGGGAAAAATTCTTCCATTTCGGTTTTTCTGACGTATTATTGCAAGTCAAGCATCGTTCATAAAAAAGTTACTTTGAAAAACTTTGTCAAAGTATTCGCTTCGAAAGAAAAAAGAAAAGATCACACTTTTTCGCTACCCATTTGCTTATAATTATAAGATTTTTTAAAGAAATAATTGTCATTTTTAAGTAAGCAAGCTCTCCGAAAATTCTGATATGAATGAGCAATGAGCACACACAAAATCAATTCGAAAGCTCTTCTTACACTGTGTACCAAATATAAAATTGGTAGAAACAAGAGATCTGTATACCTATTCAAGCTTTAGTCAAACATTAATAGTTTTATTGCCATTAGACTATAACATTATAAATAATACATCCATAATGTCAGCCAAACAATTTTTCAAAGAGTTTTTTCACCGTACCAAGCAAGTACAAGGTTTTGGTGGAATTCCTAAAATATTTTTTGCCAAGTGGGCTTGGCCACTCTTTTACATTCATAGCCAGTCAGTTCTTTCTTTTGTACAAAGATTTTTACGATGTTTTTCTTCAGTTTACTACTCCAGTAATTTCTGGATTGTACATACATATAGGTAATATATAAATACTTCATTTTGTTCCTCCGCGTTTAGCTTTTCAGTGAGCTGAACTGAACTCTTTCCTTTCTTATGTTAATGCCCAGCCTTCCTTCCCATTTCGTTCCTTCGTTCGTATCGTGCAATAAAATATTTAAAAGTAATGAAAATAAAAGAACATTTTGTATGATTCTACTTATACGAATTATAAACATGCATAGATAATAAGCTGGAGATATGTACGAGAACTTTGTTTCGGCAGTCCAAGCCCAGAATATAACCATGAGAAAATTATCATGTGGATTGACTCTATATTCCTGGGAACAGGATGCTTTCCGGCTATGCTACCTGCTGAAAAATTAGCTCGGTTGGAATTCGAGCTGGAAATGATTTTTGACTTACAGTACCGGCTAGTGGAGACCGGCATCTGTTTCAGTAAGTTGCACATTAGTGTTAACTTTCTTTACAATTACTATCAATCCATTGTAAACTTGTATCGAAATGAGCAATATTTGAAAATCCAGATCAAACCATTTTACTCATAACCGTTTTGTAAGCTTTTAAAATTGTAGAAGTAAGCCATACAACAAAAAGCCTCTGATATAAAAATGTTATTTTAATTTTTAATGGATAACTAAATTAAAAATCAAATAGGCGATACGTACATTTTTATTAGTAAAGTCGAACTAGGTAAATAACTACTTATACATAACTGCTGTGACTTTATTTAAGTTAAACATGATGTTTGATACGCATTACGTGCGGATGCTCAAATGCTCCTTCCGCCCGGCCAGATTCAGATTCACTTTTATTTTAGTCCGTGCCCTGCCACCCTGGGAATTTCAGGTAGAATTTTTCCATGGGAAAAAGTCTGAAGCTCATTAATAAAAAGCAGTAAATTGATTAGAATATACGAACGTGCTGTTGGTGGTGCTGGCGGTGTGGTTCTGATATTATGTATATTTTATTGTAGATACCTACATAAATATACATACATAGTATCAGTTTCACTTAGACTTGTGGCGATATATAGCATGTTTTTTAACATAAAATCACTCACACCACCCACATACTTGCCGTTTGGGACTTGGGTGCCTGTTTGAAAGCATATTTTGTATATAAATAAATACTTTCGTTAGGCTCATCATCATGTTTTATTTATTATTATGCGTATAAACATCTGCATTTCTATTAGCATGTACAACAATGAGGCGACGAGGTATTATGTAAGAAGAAGAAAAGGGAAACGACTGTAGTCGGCCGACTGCCATTTTTCCATCTGAATGATAAGGATGATTATGATGAGGATGCCTCAAATATGCACGTATCTAATAAAGGTAACACAATTGTCCTGTCCTGTCATCATTTTTCTGGTATTAACAATTCTGCTGAGCTGGTTTAGTTGATTTGATTTGTTGATAATGATGAGATGACGATTTTATTTTTTCCATAAATGTAAGCTTCGGTCATACTCATAGCCATGCCATGTGCTAGTACCGGAATATGACATGACACCTTATCATCATCCTCATCCTATGACCGAACTCAATTATGAGAAGTACGTACTCCATTTTCCATGGGTTATATTATATTTGTAGCTATTATTATCATTATCAGCTCCAATCTCAATTAATCATAAAGGTACATGAGAAATAGGATAGTTCTAGTATAAAAATGTGTATCTTGTTAACTTGCACTTTCATTCTACTATCGACAGTACGCAGCCTTTTTACTACTGACACCATATCACATTAATCGACTAATCAAACTTTGTAATAAATTAGCAAATAGGCATATAGAGAGGTAGGAGCTTCATAGGCACATGCATAATAATAATAACAATAATAACAATAGAACAAGTTGGTAAACTAAAATGAAATGTCTCGCGTTCAGAAGTGCGCTTGTGATAGTACTTATGAGATAATTATTTTTTTTAGGTAGTTAACTGTGTACGCCAGCTCTCTGCTCTGCTCCAAATAAGTATGTTAAGCTAGGTTAGTTAGGATGTGAATTGGGATTATTTATCTATTATTAGGTTGGTGGACTGAATCAGGGTAAAAAAAGTGCAAGTGAGGAGGATGAGGAAGCTATATGCAAAAATCAAGTTTTATTAATAGTGATGGTATATAATTAGATAATTAGGAGGACACTTCATATACATATTTATAGGTACACATATATGAGTGCATATTAATATTAATCTAAAATAGTTAGTTTTAGTTATATAGAGGAAACCGCAGAGGCAGGACAGGATGGATATGGGTTTATGTTTAGTAAGTAGGTATGATTTCTGAAATGAGCAAATGGGTGTGAGTGAGTATTGAGTTGAGTATGTAACAAAAAGTATGAATTCATCCCTCATAATGACTATAATATGATTGTATAATAACGATGTACCTGCTAAAACTACGGAAATGACGGGGCTGGGTATCACATTGTTGTATAAGGCCTGTCTGCATGCATGGGGCATTATTATGCAGAAAAGTGAAGATGACGGATTTTGATGATGATAGGATGGAAATGGAACAAAGTGAGTTTCACTTTTTTTCTCTGACGTATTGTGCGGTTTTTTAACGTAAATATTAGTTGGTACTTGGTAGGTACATTTAGGCTGAAAGCAGTGAGTGAGTACTGACAATGAGTACCCTCAATACATTAATTGTTTGTACCAGATCGTGGATTCTAGGATACTTTTTTTGCTAATTAAATAGGCAATAAAAATGGGCAATTTGAAAAAAAAGTCGATTAAGACTAGACTTATCATTTTATGATATAAAAAAAGTTCTACATAATAAATAAACTAGAGAACAAATTATAGGCTGGCTATCGGGATTATAAATCAACTCAAATCAAATGGTATTGTCAATACGGCTACCGCAGAGGAATAAAAGTCAAAAATGCGGAAATCCCCATTGTTTTAGGAATAATGGTGGGGATGGCGAGAAGTAGTTCAAACATGCCTGATGAGCCTGATGTCTACTGTTATATAATAATACAGGTAAAACAACAGCAAAAGTGTTATACGCTTTATTTTTAAGTAAACATTATGAATGAAAGGGGTATTAGGTTTAAACTGAGCTGTTAATTAATGAAGTTACGTTCAACAATAATTATATTCACTACGACAATAACAGCTTCGTGGAAGATGTGGCATTGTTGTCATTTTTTGGTTTAAAATTCCACTATTTTGCCATTGGAAAGACATTTCGTCCTTTAAAGCTTGTCGTTCCTTCGCTTAAAAACTATGTTTTCGAGATGCAGATTTGCAGTTTATTCGAATTTAAATTATGCCTTTAATCCTTCCTTCCTTCAATATGTACAAAACTGGCAATTGCGAATAAGTCATATCTGTGATTAACAATTTCCATATAATAGGAAGATTCGCAAATTGCAATTTGCGTACCCATTCTCCGAACCTCACGTTATGATCATGATGTCGAAGATGTTCCCGATTTTCGTGCAGTTTCTCTTTTATCATCTTCAGTTTTGTTGCTACTTTTAAAAAGGATATAGGGAAATAAGCCATGTCCCTTGTCTGGCTCTGGCTCCTCGTGTGGTTCAAATCATTATCATTAAATACGTTACGAATAGTTATATAACGGTAGATTACGCATGGGATGAAATAAACGAAAGGGTTCTGCATCTGCAGGACGCTCAGACTCGGTCGGTACCGTCAGGATATGATGATGATCATCATGATCATGATGAAGATGATGATGAACACTTTTACTTTCATTTCTTTTTGCTTGCCTTTAGTAGGTCAACCTTCCTCTCTGTATAGAGCCATATAGCCGCAGGTAGAATTGTAAACATATTTGCGAGTCTTTGAATTGAATAGGTTGATATTAGCCATGCCGTCAAAAAAGCTAAAGCTCGATACTCATCTCATCTTATACCTTCATCAGCAGAATATGAATGGTATGTCAAGTCAGACGAAATTGAAAATTCGAAGAGAGCCTTATTCTTTAAAGTGCATAATACTTATATAATATAATAATAATTTTAAAATTCCCATTCGCTGCTTACTGTACATATGTTATTGCTAATGTATGGCGGGATGTTAGATAAAAGTTAACTGATCAGTCATTTCAGGAAGAAGAATGGACTTTAAAAGGAATGCATTATAATTTAAGCTAAGGTATATATTTTAAGGATGAAGATCCTATCATTTGCAGATGGACTTATATAATATGAACATATATAAGCTTTTGGCTACGGATGGGAAGATAATGTTACGTTCATCCTATTACAATTATCTTTTTACCAAAAGGAGCCATCACTTATATTTGCTGGTGCACACACCTCTCCAATGATGTCATAGTCATGATCACACGATTGTCCCCCTTTTTTTTTGTGGATTTCGAATCGTAAGATATGAATGCAGTTATGTAGTAGGTTTGGTAGGTAGATACTTACCTTTGCTATCTCAATTTTGACAATTTTGATTTTTTTATTTCAGGAAAAATGATGATAACTTTTAATATTCGATTTAAAAATTTTTATTTTAACCCCAAGCCAGGAAAGGATTATTTTTATGATAGGCAGAAAATTTGGATTTTGAAATACGAGGAAAAATATCCTCTCGTTAAAATACTTTCAATTTCAACATTCACCTCCCAAGCGTACAGCCGTTAGTATGTACAGCGATATTAAAATTGGGTCATCAAAATTATATTTTTTTTTGCATTAAATGGCACATTTTTGTTCCTTCCCGTCATCATCATAACCATCAAATTCGCAATTCTCAAAAATATGAGATATGAAATATGAACTAATTTTCTACAACAAAATTGATACAAATATTATGTGCACTTTTATAAGTATTTTTGAGCCCTTGCTTGCATAATGCAATTTAATAAATCATATTGAATCGGTTTGCTGAGCACAATCCATCACAAGAGGGCCCTTAAAATTTAAATGGGCTATTCCATTTTTTCTGCAACTCTAGCTATTCAGTTCAGGTTCAGGTTAACTAGGAAGTGAAAAGGAAAATGTGCCACTAACAAAGATAACGAGCCTTAATAACGTTTTTTTTATATGAATCATATAATGCAATAGACAAAAAGCAAAAATATTTTATAGCACTATAATCATTGTTGTAACCTCATTTTTCATATCATATGCCATACTACTTACTACATTCACAGTGGCCATTTGCTTTATATGATCTAATCATGATGGCAAGATAATATTTTATTTTATGCAGCTAGGCGTACATCCGTAGATACGGCGTAATGAGAGGAGAGAGATGCGATGCACATGATATGATCCATACATCACACCATCACACCATCAACATGTTTGACTGTGTGCATCATCAACATCAACTAACAAACAAGTTGTTTGACTATTTTTTTTATTCATCCAACAATATAAAGGGAACACTTTCCTTTTCATTATAACATATAGCATAATATAATAGGTAATATATAATGGCTGGCTAAATTATGAAATAATTTGGTAGAGACATCCTTAGCATTTCCTTTTCACGGCCAATGTAACATTTTTGCAGTAGCCCACAAAATGATAATTGAAATTAAACATTGAATTGAATCGTATCGCAGATATCTGGGAGAGTGATTACCACACATACGTAAAGATAAAAGAATAATTGTCATTTAGAGGAACAAAACAATTTTTGAAAACTTTGAATGTAATAATTAACTCAGGCATTCTAATATAAGCTACCCTTCCCAATCACACCAGAATAATTACTCAAGCTTGACTTTAACAAACTTATCTAAAAGGACATCTTAAAGGAGATCTTTTGAATTGAATAAGCTTCAATCAAATCAGGATAAGTCAATGATATTTTTAGCTTCCAATGTCGTCATTAAAATATTCTACGTTTTTGTTTTCCCAAAGAAATTCTTGGAGTTCTATTTTGATCATTATATTCATAATTAGAAATTAGGTACGCTGGTTTAAGTGTGCATGGCTATGCTATGCTTACTTGAGACTTTCTTCTGGACATTTTTTTGCTGATTGATGAAGGTGCTCCGCTGTTGTTGCCTTCGCTCATTCATTCCCATTCATTTCATGAACTTCGAGTATGTTGCACCTTCATTCGCCCTTGTAAACCTTTTTTCTCTCTCTTAGAATGAATGAATGAAAAACTACATAGGCGTTCCAGCAGCCTCAGCCAACCCAAGCCAAGCCAAAGCCACTTCACTTGTCAACACCTGTGGCTTGGCTAGTTGGCTGTGGTTATATTTATAATTTTCCTATAAATAAATCCATAATTCTCGTCAAGTATTATTATTAACTTAGGTATATCCTGGAATAATTGTGTGCAAAAATTTCAGCCAACAAAACTTACAGACTCATGTATACAGAAGCCCTCCTGACAAGGCAAAAGAAAACATGGAAAAAAGCATTTAGCTACTTTATGGTCATATTAATAATTTCACTAATTTGAGACTCATCATCTCATTTATCATCAGGACATCACGGGATGATAATTAGAATTTTCGTCGTATCTTTTATTACCATCTCGCTAATGCTTATTCATTATTAGCCCTTTTTATTTTTGAAGTTGATGAGATGAGGATGAGATGGGAATGAGATTGGATTATAACAGAAATATGCCTACGGAGGACCGCGTGAGAATTATGGCTGGTGTTGGTTGACAACAAGAGGCTTTTATTGTTACTTTTTCCGAACAAAAGCCTACAAGATGAGTTGACATTTCCTCTATTATTATTGACTATGGCCTTCTGCAGCGCAAATATATCTAATACCGATGTAGACTTTGTGTTATGGACAAGCTTATCTTCCCATCTCAATATAGCTTCTGCATATTCATTCGGATTGGAATATGGGCAAAAAATAAGTCAACTCATAATGAAAATAAAAAATAGCCCACACAAAAGAAATAATAATGATGACTTGTGAGTTCAATTCAGGACAATATGGCAATTCTTCACATGTGTCGCTCTCTCTCTATGATTTTTTGCATGTCACATATAACACATGTACTAATGTGCGGTGAAAAATTGTTTTACCAGTAATTATCCTCTGTGAACAAATGAATTTGCATGTTGTACAATATGTATCTATATCTATATTAGTGAGTTTTCAGGTTTTAGGGTGACGGTGACAGACAGTCAATTGGATACTGGGACTAGTGCTGGTTTAGATTTCAATTGCAAAAAAATAATTTCTGAAGAAGGATGATTTCTTGGACCTGCCTCTTGGTGACAAGTTAATGATGAAGCGGAGACAAAACTGAGTCCAGCCGCGGCTTATCCAACTGCCAGAATTTTCTGCTTGAGGAATTCATAACAATTAGAGTTATCCTGTCTGTAGATACCTAATTTATCATCATTCATTACCGTGGATGATATTATATAACTAATTCTTCTTGAAAATGATTTATGAACATTGTTGCTTGATGTCGAGGAGGATTTTACGATAGTGACATGACGCTTTCAATCATAGGAAATTCCATGCTCTGGGGCGAGAGCCATCCATCCATCGATTGAACTTATGTAATTGTCAAATTCAATACAAACATGATAGACGAAATTCAGGAGAATAATGCAAAAATGCAAAAAATGTTTACAAAGACAAACTTGAGTAAATAGAGTTTAGAATTTTTAAAATGCATAATATTTGAAAGAGGATTTTAAAAGCCATTTCTGCCATCCATCCATCCCTCGAAATTGAAAAGTCCACTTTGGGGAAATGAAACCAACCATCCCATCGCATCTTTATGCGGGAACTTTTATAATACGCAACACTGCTTAGCATTGATTTTGCACGGCATCGGCATGGCATATTTAAAAGATGATTATGACCATTATGGTTAGCAGTTAGCGAGTCTTTTATTGCAAACAGTTAAATGCACATCTTGAGGAGGAGAGGAGAAGCATCAGCATTATTGTCGGCTGTGGACGGAAAGATAGTTTTAAAAATGTTGATGTAGGCATATAAGTAGATTTGAAAGGGTGGATGATGGGGATTTGTAGGTATGAATGAAATTGAAATGTGCCATTTCCTATATATGTACCCCTCCTATGACATAATATAATAGAATCCTCCTTTGTTAGGAATATATCTATAGCTATATCTATCCCCACTACCACCACTGCCTCCACTCTCGGCGCTCGGTGTTGACGAAGACGTTTGTTCAAAGGAGAGGAAAAGTAGGTCACTTTTATTTTTCATTTTCCTCCACCACCACCATCATCATCCTTATTATAACCTTATGAATATATAAAAGATTTGAAAACGACATGATTGAATCATACAATGTGCAAAAATCTATATAGGAGATGAGATGCGATAATAAACAACATGTCGTGATTTTATACTTTCAGCTATGCCCAAGCCATATATGCGTCATCCTCGTCCAAATCTTCTTAATAAATAGGAACCAAAACCAAAACCAGCCAGACAAAATGATTTAAAGGGAAGATTTTTTCCTTGTTGTAGGTACTAGGTAGTAACTAGTAACTGGCTATACCATACCGTCTATTTCTATATAGGTACTTATAAGATCTGATGAAGTTGATGATGATTCAAGATGGTATGGCAGTGACGATGATGCTGACGGTATCGTGGGGGATGTTGATGTTTGTTAGAAAGAGGAAATAGGACACTCCATTTTTCAAATAGGATGCAGCAGACGGCCCCTATTTTCTGTATTGTAGTTTCGAAGTTAGTTGCTAACTAATGGCGGAGTCAATTTGCCCATGGTGGTGGTATGGTGCCGGCAAAATGGCAACTACGTATTTATATGCAGATATATGGCGTGGCGTGGTTCACTCGTCATCATCTTGAACAAGTATAATCTTAACAGTGACTTTCTTCTTCTATATCGAATCTTATGATTATAGTTATGCGTGTATTTTTTATTACGTGATAGGTAAATATAATACAATGGGGGAGTCCAAAAACGAAATGCGCAGTACAATCTACAAGATACATAATACAATGAGAATGAAAATTGAATTTGTTTTAATAATCGCTGAGGACATCTTTGAAAATTTTGCAGAAACTGTGCCTCTAAACTTGGAATTGCAAAATTGGGCCTTGTCAATTTTGTTTATTTCGGTGGGTAAATGAGTGATCCCAACATACAGTCTAAATATAGTACCTATTGGATATAATCATCAAAAGTTTTTAAGGGATGTATCTGTACAAGTAAATATAAATAGGTAGCAGGCAAGCCAATAACAAGGGGAGTAAGTCGATTAAAAATTATTCGAAACTGAAAGGGGATTCAGCAAGAATTGACATTAAATTAGAAGAGCCCGGAATTAACATTATTATTCGTAATTATAGCAAACATTTTGCAGGGGAATCTTATATAAGCGAATGTGTTTTGATAAATACTTAATAGCAAAACTACTAACAAATGCGAACAACACATCCTACGCAAATTAAAAGGAACGAGGGAGGGAAGAAGGGAAAGCAAAACTGCTCGTGTTCTTAATTCCAACACGAAATGAGGCTAATGCGAATAGATACTTCTTTGTATGGGCATTTGCATCTTCTTCCTTACTTCCTTTAGGTTATTTAAGTTACATAAACAATTTCAAACTTGTAAAAATAAACAATTGGAAATAAACAGCTCACGGCTCTACCTGGATATAATACAGATTTCTTCGAAGAAAAAAAGTTAATGCTACATTTACATAATAATAAGATGCTTAAATGTTATACATAATGAACTGAAGCTTAAAATGATAGTGAAAAGTTTCAAAGCAAATATAAAGTATCTGACTCTGACCTCATTTTACCGATGTAATGATGTTTGGTTGTTGTTATCATTTTTTGCACCTTACATTTTAAATTCTTACCTAGCTATCGTTAAAATACTAAATTAGCTTTACACAGTTCATCTTTGACATTCACAGGTATGCAGTCTTTTTTTGCGGATATGCATTTGTGAATGATATGAAATGAGAATAATAATCATACCTATTTACAATTTTGACGCGACGATGACAAGAATAGAATGCGTGCAACAGGATGCATTGTTATATGTTATACATGAATTAACTCTACTGACAACATCCAAATGAAAGGAAAAGGGATTTTGGTATGCAATTGGGAAGCATAAGGGGAAAAGTATTGTTAGTCCTTTACATTTTCGTGTCTTAAGTGTCGTTTCATCTTCATCTTTCCGAATATTCTTTAGCTTACATATATGTATAAGAGAGCATCCTCATAAAATCATGTCATTTAAAAATTACTCGTGAGCATAGGTTCTACCAGGCAAAATGATTTTTATAACTAAAACTTTTCTACTCTGTAACGGCACCCACGACTTACCCTTTCAGTGAGTGATGATGATATTGATGAGGATTGTGGATGACCATTGTGGGAAGTATTAAGTATATATATGTAGGCTTATTTAAGGCATTGCATTTGGTCCTAAGTGTGCTTATCGCTATAATATAGTTATTGTATCAAACTGCATAACAGTACAAACCATGTAACTTACGACTAATGAGTGATACTCTGCTGCTGATGCTTCTGCTATTCTGGTAATAATACTACTGACACAGTCGTGTCCTCCTGTACACTTGTGTTTGCCCGTGAAGTCATCGTTTGTGGCCGCAGAATTTATGAGTTCATGCGGTCAACTCAGCAAAAATACATTTTCTGGTTATTATTTTTCTGTAAATGTTGTACTTATAAAGGGAATGTAGAATATATTATCTTTGAAGGTGTGTATTTTTACTCTTAAATCTAACAATAAGTCTATATATGTAAAGTAAAAGATTTTTTATGAAGTAACTATATTTAATATTTGATTTACTATTTGTAATTTCAAATACGACAGGACATGAGCTAGCAATATAGTATCAGAAGAACCAGCAGCATGGAAAGCCAAACACCCAACCAAATCATTCAGCTTTTGGGCTTATATCACGGATCATATTTCTCATTTTTGATCCAGCCCAGCACAGTTTTATGCCTTTTTAAATCCATAATTCTATTAAGGTCCTGTCACAATAGATGTGTGACAATGGAGTAATAACCCCGATAAAAATAAACAATGTTAGTGTGTTGTATAAACATACCTGCCCATAAACATTTGAACCTTTTGTCTATCAATCTACACCCAATGACCCAATCTTTTGTAGTCTGATTTGATTTAATCCATAAAAATCTTGAAATGGTGTAAAAACACCATTATTAATAACCCGTATTATTATGATCCTTTATTGTAAAAAAATATAAAGGAAAATGTCACCAAGATCATCCCAGTCATATAAACCTACCTAGTTAATAAGTTGAGCTGGCCATTCTTTAAAAAAATAACGATTCAACCCTAAAGATAACTTGCTCCCAAATGCATATTTGAATTCAGCGCGAAAAATGCTTTCCAATG